>WUAW01023253.1:1068-12625 GCA_017165845.1 Thaumetopoea pityocampa
AAACTAGTTGACGAATTCAACTGGTTAATCAACTAGTCGGCGGACGACAATAGACGGTCTAGTTTCGTTAACGAAAAATGCGTCGACGACCCATCCCTGTCTTACACCCACTGCAAAACTATCGCAAGCCTTGTAAAACCTAATCACTACTTATCGAACTAGGCTCTGTTATTATCAAGTGATAAAGTAGGATTATTCAGTGTTTATATAGCACTAGCTAGTGCATTGGTGGTGTAGTGGTTTTAGACACGGCTTACGATCGAAGGGTCGTGGTTTGGAATCCCGGTCCCGTACCGCTGAGTTATTATTTGTAATTCATGTTCGGTCTACACTGTAGAATGTACTTAACGCAGAAGGAAAACTTCGTGAGGATACCTGCATGCCCGTATGGGTGTGTGAAGTCTACCAACCCGCAATAGGCCAGCGCGGTAGACTACGGCCTAATCCCCCTCCTGATCAGGGGAGGTCCGTGCCCCTGTAGTGGGGACGATATGGACTGGGGACGATAGCACTAGCTATAAAACCTGCGGTTTCGCTAGTTATGATGATAATGATTCATAGCCTATCTATATTCTCAATATTGTATCCATCCTTCTGGCAGTCTTGCGTGACCAAGAATATTTTTTGGGCAACGTCACTCACAAAAATAATTCTACAATTCATATTATGTGTGAGCACTGAACAACGCAGCGTCGATAACACAGCAACGCTAAAATAACAATTGCAAATTAAAAAATAATATTTTTACCTCAAATTTCGCCGAATTGGTAATAAAAACCTTCGTGCTTAAATTTATTTGATAGTAGTCCACTTTACGAGTTCCCCAGCGAAGATGTTTGATGATTACAATAATCTCACAGGTGTCTACATACTACTTCAGGATAAAAAGTAGCCTGCTGCACTGCACCTCTTTAACATTATATCAAAGAATTACATCAGTGACAATAAATCTCCTTTTTTTAAGTTTTCTCTNTCTCAAATTTCGCCGAATTGGTAATAAAAACCTTCGTGCTTAAATTTATTTGATAGTAGTCCACTTTACGAGTTCCCCAGCGAAGATGTTTGATGATTACAATAATCTCAGAGGAGTCTACATACTACTTCAGGATAAAAAGTAGCCTGCTGCGCTGCACCTCTTTAACATTATATCAAAGAATTACATCAGTGACAATAAATCTCCTTTTTTTAAGTTTTCTCTTTTAAAAGGAAGGCAAAAGGATCCAAGCCCGTCTTCTCTAACGTAGTTATGTAATTTTTATAAGTTAATAAAACGTTGATGTATTTTATTTTATCTCTTCTTGAGAATTTTCAGCTCAATCTTACGATTACCACGTTGATTAGACAAAAGCTCCCGCAGGCTTATTGCGTAAAAATATACGTCTTTTTGTTTATTATTTGAAGATTAAACAGCTTTAATTCACATCTTGGACTTACAGTAACAAATCAGAAAGCCACTTACAGAATCCCATGGATAATAACTTAATATAACGTATGAGTACAACGTAATAACCAGTTGTAATATTACTCACAGATTTATTCCAACGATTAAGTGTTGTTTATGATTATTGACGGTTTACACACAAAACAATACCAAGTTTACGTATCAAACATATAACATAACAATAACAAATTAATATAAAACGCTAAAAGAATAGATCAGGGAGTACTTAGTTAGGTCAGGGAGTACTTAATCTTTTAGTCTGTCCGGCAAATAGACTAAGTTTACGGGTAAGCGACCCCGGCCCCCGAGCTACTACTGTCTCTTCCTACTTCTTCCGAAATAGTAGTATCCTATACCCTATAGTCCTTTTTCTAAATTCCATATTCCTTCTTCAATACTCCTTTCCTACCTCATCCTTTTTCCTTTCTTCTCCATTAACCGAGGGTACGCAATGAGGAACTTTAATCACTTTTGGACCTCATAAAGTGGGGGCGTAGGGTTCGCCACCCGGCACGTCTCGTTGCCCACAGGGGCGAACTGTGCGTTGCGGATATCCACTTTGCTACATTAAATGATCATAGCAGGTGGAAAGAAGTGATCTCTGCTTACCCCAATGGGAAAAAGGCGTGACTATATATATGTAGTATATACTATATTCTCTGCCTACCCTTACGGGATATTGGCGTGAGTTTATGTATGTATGTATGTACTAAAATAAAACTTCAAGTAATGCTTTACTCGAGTTAACGCCAAAATTCTGAATGACTCTCCGTTCATGTCTGAAAAAAAAATTGATACATTATCGCGGGATATTAGTCATATGTGTTTGTTACACATATGATTAATATTACGTTAATTAAACTACAGAAACAATATAACTGGGATACAAAATCGAGATACAACAAAATTATTAACAGCAGTGTAATACTTACATATATCATAAGTCACGCCCTTTTCTCTCAGGGATAGGCAAAGATCATTTCTTTCCATTTGCTACGATCCTAACATACATCTTTCGCTTCTTCTACTTTCATCAACGCTTTCATACAAGCTCACCGGTGCGGGTATTCCTAACTTGGCTTTTCTTCAACACGATTTCGATTTGGTCATAAGTTAATTAAATTTGAATTATCCTTCATCATAATCATCATCATCTCAGCCCTAAGACGTCCACTGCTGAACACAGACCTCCCCCAAAGATTTCCAGAAAGACCGGTCTTGCGTTGCCCTCATCCAGCGGCCTCCCGCAACCCTAACCAGGTCGTCAGTTAAGCCTTAGATATATTTCATGCTCATTTACATCAGATACTTCACCTACCTTACGTCATGTCAGCACCATCTAAAGGTTGACTAGTAGAAAATGCCTCAGGCATTACAGGCCGCCCATATGCTATTATTGTATTAAGTGTAAAAAGTATAAAAAATTACATAGTAGCAAACAGCGACAAATTTCAAAATTTCTACTATGTTAAGAATTATTATCATAGACATAGGTCACATAAACGAAGGGCATATTGCCAAATCAAATTGGAAACGTTTTCGTCTTTGTAGTCGTGTACAGTCAGCAGATAAATAAATATTATATAATACTTTTATTCTTATAGATAGCTTCTAAATATTATACGTATTAAAAGTAATTTATAACTATCTTAGAAGTTAGTTATAAGTTATTATTATTAGCATTAGAATGCTACTTATAAGCATCTAACGCGAGAGTGCGAGGCAGGTGATAGATAGCGCAGACTGGTTTATTCCGGTTTTAGTCACTGTGTGTACAAATACTATTACAAACGCAAAAACGTCTCAAAGCTGATTTATCTGTAGTCGTAAGATAAGGGGGCGTGGCGCTTGAGAACGCATTTTTATCTTCAGACGAATGCCGCCTTGCGACGACTTTGCTTCTTACGACTTTTGACAAAATGCCATGTTGTTCAGTGATTGTGACAAGGGTGCGGGATTAGATTGGTAGCAAGCATTATATACATTACCTACGGATAGCCTTAAAAGTTCACTGCTGATAATGGGCTGTCTCTATAGCGAGATGAATGATCAACAGTGATCTTGATAAAGATGGTGATGATTATGTCGGGATTTCAACAGATATAGGTAAGTGTAATGAATAAGGAAAGATCTTCCGACCAAATGGATGTTATATCTGATGGGACCTACCACCGCCCCGACGGTAGATACTGGGACGTTGTATATACTCTATGTCGCTATTAAACTTTTTCACCGTGATTCAGACTTCTGTGATAATGTCGTTATTCAAGAATTACGCCATCTGTTGAGGATGTGTGGTACTATGTAAGGTAGTAGGTCGCCACATTCTCCTTAAACGGAGGGACTTGCCATAACCTCCACGCTTGACAGGTTGGAAATCGATAGATTTTGTTTTAATAACAGAGTAACGCTGCTGAACATTATCCTAATATATTAATTAGCTGATTCTCACAGCGTCCATGAGAAGATATGGAATATTGCTATTATTATGCGGACGCTACATAGCTATATGCCTCACATAAATTGTCATGAACTTGCTAAGAATTTATATCTATGTCATCAAAGGAGACAAACAAAGAAAGAAATACATGTAAAATACCCACATACATTTAAAAAAGCAAGACAAACCCAAAATGTAAGCGTGCCCCGTAAAAGTAAAATAATGCTGCGTTAGCAGAGGCATTACACTGGGGACGAAACCCGACCCTATTTATACGCGGAGAGCGAATTCAGATTTGTTGTGACGGTATTACCTTTCGAACGGGAAGTAACGGGTTAACGAAACGCCTATTGACAAGGAGAAGGAACGAAGATAACGTTTCAAACAGTTTGAACGCCATTTTTTATTTTGTAATTTTCAATAGTGGTGATAATTCTGTTGTAACAGAAGATAACTAAATTCAGAATCTCCCTATCTTTTTCTAATATCAAACACTAAAACGAGATAGCAAACATTTAAAGGGAGTACTGATCTACATTTCTGTTAAACGGTTCAAAAAAATGTTGCGTTTTTGCGTATCTTCAGTTGCGTATGTTCCGAAATCGCGTCTAAATCTTTAAATTTTGACATGTGTAAACGAAACTGACAGCACCAAAATTGTAGCTATCTCGTTTTGGCGTTTGACATTAGAAAAAGATAGGGAGAGACTAAATTTAGTTAAGTTCTGTTACAACAGAATCGGCACCACTGTGCAAGAAATATAAGAGCTTATATACGGATGATGATCATCAAATTACAGTCAACCATTTGAACCCTCATCATAAGTCGCATACACTGCAATAAGAACAGACCCTGAACTAGATCGAGACAATTTAACTTAAATATCAATTCAACTTAATTCGTTGAAAAAAATTTCAAAAGTAAAAAAGTAACGGTCGACGAACGCTCACCCGTCGGCGAGTGATTCGTGCTTCGGATAGAACTTTCGAGTATTTTTAATCTCAGCAGTCGCTGCCAGTCGAAGCTAGACTAATTTTCTACTCGCATTTTTTTTAAAGTCACCTTGTTGGCAGCTCAAACTAGACTTACAAGATACAAGTTATAATTTAACTTAGCAATACCGTCAACGCCTTTCAAGTGTTTGATAGAGTTAAGTTTAAATTGCAATATTAAAGCTACAAGAACCGTATTGACTAGACCAGTTATACCCAAAGTGGTATATATCGACCCCCAGGGGTCAACGATTACTTTATTAAAAAATTAACACTTCCATAATGAGTAAGGCCAAATTAGCTTGGAGACGTTTTTGCCTTTGTAGTAGTGTACGGTCAGCAAGTAAATAAACAAAGAAATACTTTTTATATATTATTTTTTATTTTAAATATATTTCGAATATTCCGGGCAAATATGAGTGGAAGTGTCGGAAGAGGGCGCCCAGGAAAACTTACCTTGACTATATCAACAACTTGTTCCAAAAAGGCCATGTTCGTAGCACCCTTAATCGACGAAAGTGTATGAGAAGATGTATGGATGTGGATGAGGTGAGAAAGGTGTGTCAGGATCCTAGTATGTGGCAAACTGTGGTCTCTGCCTACCCTTATGGGATACCGGCGTAAGTGTATGTATGTATGTTTGTTTTTATTTTATGGGTAGATGCTTATATTATACACATTAAACATAATTTAATATGTATAATTAACTTCTAAGCCTACTTATAAGCGACTGATGCGAGAGTGAGAAGCACGTGGTAGGTAGCGTAAACTGGTTTATTCCGGTTTTAGTCACTATGTGTAGAAACACTACTACAAACGCAAAAACATCTCCAAGATATATATAGTCATTATATCAGCTGTCAAAAACACATTTGAAGTTGAATATCAGCTAAACAGACGGTCTAATCCAAAATCGAAGCCAAAAAAGTTTGGGGACCTCTGACCTAGACTATTCAAATCAAAATAAGAGCGACGGATCTAAAGATTTCCAACGTTACCTAGACCCATATCAAGTCTAAGTACATTTCAGTCACCCGAGATTAGTTACTGTTTCTTACAGTCTCAACTTGTATTCAATTTATTCCACAACTGATGATATATAACTTCTATTTGTAACAAATTGACTAGTGAAATCTGAATTTTTCCCCAGTTCAATTCATCCCCAATATTGAGGTACGGACTTCCCCTCATCAGGAGGGGCATTAAGACCTAATCTACCGCGTTGGCCTAGTGCGGGTTGGTAGACTTCACATACCCATGCGAGCATGCAGGTTACCTCACGAAGTTTTCTTTGAAATACATAGTAATTATATTTCAAATATGATGAACTTCTGCTGCAGGCTTTCCACCTCTATGGTGAGCCCCTGAAGAGGTTCGCATATCAATTATAAAGGAAAAAATGTAATTTAAGTCAATACTAACAACAGATAATAAGTAAAAATGTTACTAACACAAATGACTCTTGGTTATTTGATTTATATTATATAATTTATATTATATATAAATAAATTATTATTATAATAAATAATGTAACATTTTTTTTAAAAGTCACCTCCCGCATGAGGATTGAATTCCTGTGTCGCGGGGACTTTACAAACATTCAAATAACGGAAACACAGAACAGCCAGACTCAGGACAACGATTTGTGGATTACACAAACTTGTTGTCCCGTGTGGGGATCGAACCCACAACACTCGATAGCGCAGTGGAGAAGAGGCCACTTAAACCTCTGCGCTATTCGTGCAGTCACAGTCAAATATATCATTATTATAATAATAAATAATATTATAAATCTATATTATAAATAAATAAATTATTATTATAAATATATCTTTTTCTCCGTTGAGTATATTGGTATCTACAATGTAGACACCAATGTACAAAATAATCTAAATTTAAAAAATATCTACAATATACTGATCAAACCCACGACCTCTGGGATAGTAAATAGTGTCTGACAACACCAGACCACAAATGTACTGAAATAAAATGAAATCTGAATCAAACGTTACTAATTTAGTGGTAAGTGATAATATTTTGAGACAGGAAACTGCTGCGCTATAACTAACTGAGAGCACATTTACTACATACAAACTTTTATCTTCGGGTAACAATGCATTAACTGGAACACCAAAGCTATCTGTTGAAAATAATTTACGACTTTTATTTTACACAAAACATGTACATAAAAAAAGTCTAAATTAATACAATCTATATTATAATCTTTTAAATATTTTCGTCACATTATCTTAAATACCAACCCGCACAAGGCCAGCGACCAACCCGCACTAGGCCAGCGACTAACCCGCACTAGGCCAGCGCGGTAGGCTACGGCCTAGTCCCCCCTCCTGATTAGGGGAGGTCCGTGCCCCTGTAGTGGCCACGATATGGACTGGGGACGATGATGATTATCTTAAATAAATGATTTACACTTTAATGCATACAGTTCTACACATGTCAAAAGATACACTATTATAACTACACTAGCTTTTTCCCGCGGCCCTGCCCGCATGAATGTCACTTTTCCGCTACATAGGAAATCCCGAAACAATCATATCTATCTATACTATATTACTATTATAAAATTGTTAAATGTCAAATTTTCAAAAATCAAAGATATTTGCAAACAAACTACTCAGATCGACTAATTAAGGGCTTCTGAAACCAAATCCGTCGATGTTTGTTTGTTTGTTTGATTGTTTGTTTGTTCGGGATTCACGCAAAAACCAGCGAGTAGATTTTAGTTAAACTGTTATGGTCTTAAAGATACTATTCTGACTTAAATACTGCGGCATGTTTCATCAAAATTTGTTCAGTAGAATTGAAGATACCGTTTGATCCCTGTTTTAGTAGTCGCCGTTAAGGAACGAGAGATCAAGTAAAAGTAGTTCTGTGGATTTTTATATAAAGCTGTTATTGTTTCGGGATTTCTCATGTAGCGGAAAACTGACATTCATACGGGCGAAGCCGCGGGCAAAAACTCGTATTTATATAAAAAGCCTTGGAACCTCTTTTACTTGAGCTCTTGTACCTTAACGGCGGCTTCTAAAATAGAGATCAAGCTGTATCTTAAATTCTACTTGACCGATTTTGATAAAACATGCTGCAGTATTTAAGTCGAAATAGTAGCTTTAAGACTGTAATAGTTTGACCAAAATCTACTGGCTGATTTTCGCGTGAAACTCGAACAAAGAAACAAACAAACATCGACAGATTTGGTTTCAGAAGCCCTTAATTAGTCGATTTGAGTAGTTTTTTTTAATATGTTTAATTTTTGAAATTTTGACATTTACCAATTTTATAATAGTATAGATAGATAGATATAACGAAGGCACACGGTGTACCTCGCTATCAGATTTGTCAGACATGGTCGAAAATCAAAATAATAGTGTCTGGATTTAGTTTTAACGTTTATCTGTTCACTTCGATGCACAATTATTAAGATATTTAACGATTCAAATCAAATCATATTACGAATCAGAAACGCGGTGAAATTGATACGGAGCGGCGGTCAAAAACCGTTCGCCTCGCGTGTCATTTAACAAGTGTCCTTTTACGAATCTTAGCTTCGCTTATAAACATCAGATCACAACTAACGTCAAGTAACAATGACAGCTGTCATTCACCCACTCCGATATCGATCTCACCCAAATGAAATGAACACCTTGATGTTTCCGAGTGTGCCAATAGATGTCGTTAAATCTAGTTTTAATAGTAATAGTTGTCGGTTTCGCGATATAAATGGCGCTTGGTGTTGACACTGCGACAGATATATAAGATATAAGATTATAAAATTGTTAAATGTCAAATTTTCAAAAATCAAAGATTTTCAATAACAAACTACTCAGATCGACTAATAAAGAGCTTCTGAAACCGAATCCGTCGATGTTTGTTTGTTTATTTGTTCGGGCTTCACGCAAAAATCAACAGGTAGATTTTGATTAAACTGTAAAGGAAGTGTACCGTATATGGAATACTATAAATTAGACACAAATAAAATAATGAAATCTTTAATTAGTCAGCCCTTTTAGTCATTTGATTTATAAGAAATATAATTTACTTTAATACAATAATAACAAAAACCTTATAAGTACGATATTTTTCTTAAGAATTGTCTCAGTATAAAAACAGAGGAAATGGCACTTTTGAAAAAAGCGTACCAAATATGGAATAAGGTATTCCATATTAGGTACGCAGATATCGCTTACAAATCAAATTACTTATTAATCTTGCAGGCAAAAATCACAAATACAATCAGAAAATTCTGCACCTGAGCATTCAACATGACGCCATTGTCGACAAGCAGTGCATTGCATCCATTCTTCACCTCTAGTATCATCACTAAAAGGCCTGAACAATATACACATTCTGCATCTACATCAGGATCCTTGGGTTGCATCTTATTAGGCAAATCGTCGTCAGAATTCGATACCAAAGATATTCTTTCAATATCTGAAGATAAAGAAGAATCATATTTTGATTTTTTCTTCATCAATTTCTGTTGCTTCTTTATTTTAACACCACTAGTAGATGGTTCGTCAATTACAGATTTGACCTTTTTAACCTGCTGTTGCTTCTTACTTACAAACTTAGATAGCTTTTATTCAGCTTTGTAAGGAGATGCTATTACTTTAAATGGTGTACCTGCTTTTCTTCCTCTTTTAGACTGTTGACTTTTTAATTGAGGATATGGTGATATCATTTGCGGAGAAACTATAATTTGTTGCACAGTTGTAATGATGCTAAGAGTAGAAGAAAGATTTGCATGAAGAGGTAAATTCTCTTTACAGTTTGTAGTGTTTTGTTTACTTTCTTTCGTGAAACCTCGTTTATCTTGCCTTTTCTTTTCTCCTCCTGAACTACCTCCTTTTCCACATGTGTTTCTTTCATTTTCATTGTCTCCTACCGTCTTCTTTTCCTCTTTCATGATCAAATCAGGGATGAACAATCGGACGGAAGTCCATCATTTTCGAAGTAAGAAGCAAAAAATTGAATATACCTACTTCTGACTAGAAATAAATGTACAAGTATATCGGCGTTTTTCAAAATTTTACCCCTAAGAGGGTGAATTAGGGGTTGTAACTTAATATTAAACGACTGCACGGATGGCGCGGCGCAGTGGTTAAGCGTCCACTGCGCTGTCGAGTATTGTTGGTTCGATCCGCACGCGGGACAACAACAACAACTTTGTGTGAACCACAAATTGTTGTTCTGAGTCTGGGTCTTCTGTGTTCCCGTTATTTTAATGTTTTATTTTTTAATGATTTGTTTTTAAATCCTAATTAATTAGCCTCTTTAAAAAAAATATGTCAGGTTCGTCACTATTGAAGGAAGAAACACGAAATTTTAAATACCTATTGTTTCTGGTTAGAAATAAATGTACACGTAAATCGGCGTTTTTCAAAGTTTTACCCCTAAGAGGGTGAATTAGCTGAATAATTTTATCCCCAAAAGGGAACACCGCAAACGTCGATTACAATGACGGTATTACGGTAATTAAAACTAATGATTAAAAAAAAATTAAACACGCGAGCCAAGCTGCGAGCAACAGCTAGTAAGGCTTTAGTAAAGTTTTGTAACTTCTATATTCAGCATTTGATTGAATCTTCAAATAGAATATATAAAAACTTCAATAGAAGTGCAATTATGATTTCGGAATATAAAAGAGTTTGCTAATAGAGTCTTTTTCATCTTTATTTTGTTTTGAAAGCACGTAATTTATTAAACTTGTAAAATTCTAGGAGGATTATACAGAACAAATTTGAAATAAAAATGAAAATATTTGTAATGAATTTAAAAAGTTCTTCACTGTCTATTTCTATATTTTAAATTTTGTACATCAAAGATATTAAGAAAAAAACTACTCAGATCGACTAATTAAGAGCTTCTAAAACCAAATCCGTTGATGTCTGTTTGTTTGTTTGTCTGTTCAAGCTTCAGGCAAAACCAGGTTACTTTAAAGATACTATTCCGACTTAATTACTAAGTAAAGTATGTTTCATCAAAATCGATCCAGTAGAATTGAAGATACAGCTTGATCACTGTTTTAGTTAGTAGCCACCATTAAGGTACGAGAGTAAAAGTAGTTCTAGGCTTTTAATATAAGTCTATGATTGTTTCTTGATTTCCCATGTAGCAGAAAACCGACATTCACGCGGGCGGGCAAAAGCTAGTTTATTAATATGTTTATATTAATATTTAAGGTGAACTCTTGATATTATGCTATAGTTGGCAGTTAACTGTATATAGTATGGAAAAAAACCTGTCAAATTCGTGAAGAAATTATTATGTATTTGGTTCTATTAATGTCATGCTTTTCGGATAAAAAAGAAAAAAGAAATACTCCAAATAAAATTAAATTGAGGAAAATTACATGGCAACACAGGTGGCGGTACGACACCTGCATCATCCCCAGTCCATACCGTCCCCACCACAGGGGCACGGACCTCCCCTGATCAGGAGGCCGTAGTCTGCCGCTCTGACCTAGTGCGGGTTGGTAGACTTCACACACCCATGCGGGCATGCAGGTTTCCTCACGAAGTTTTCCTTCTCCGTTAAGTACATTGGTGTTTACAATGTAGACCGTACATGAATTACAAATAATACCTCAGTAATACGGGACCGGGATTCGAACCCACGACCCTTCGATCGTAAGCCGTGTCTAAAACCACTACACCACCAATG
>WUAW01023294.1:7412-18473 GCA_017165845.1 Thaumetopoea pityocampa
AGGAGAAGTAGAACAAATAGAATTAACAAAAGAAAGAGAAGAATAAAATACATAAATAGAAACAGCTGCAACATTCTAGTTATTTTATCACGCGCCTATCCGAAAAGGCTCCGCCTCAGTTTGTTGCTCAGATTATGTTTATAATCTGAGGTTTGTTGCTGCAACACCGGTGGATTGAAGACCCCGGTGCTGTGGCACTGGTACTCGGATGGGGCTCTGGCGTTAACGTCACCACCTAGTAAGATGTTGTACTCTAAACTGTAACACTAGAGATAACCGAGGCAAATATAATGATTTAGAGAATGAAACCCCTTTATAAGCACAGACTATTATTATATTCCGGAGCAACTGCTTTACTATAGGAAACGTTGTTTTAGGTAGTAGAATATAACTCTCACTGGGTAGTAAAAAAAGAGGGTTCTTTTTTATTCCCCTTAAATAGGCATGGCAGAGACCCGGACGAATTTCAACATTATGAAATCTTTTGTGGTTCCCCAGTTGCTATTTGCCACAATGCTCCTAGACCGTTTCTTTATATACAGCCTGCATTAGATTGTATATTGCCTTAATGGTGAAGAACGTTAGTCTTTTACTTTGTGGAATACCAGTCCTAGAAAATACATTCGCCTACCAGCCAATACATCTTCACAACCCTTAGATCTACGAGTAAGCTCCTCTATTTTTCGGAAGGCACGTGAGACACTCAGTTTTGGTTGCTATCAGTATGAGACTAGTCGTTACAAGGATATCGGAGTCTGATGCTACCTAACTCAAACTGGGTCTTTTGTTTCATACAAATATGGAGTGCGGAAGGTCAGGGAGTACTTAGTCTTTTAGCCTGTCCAGCAATAGACTTAAGTATACGGCTAAGCGACCCCGGCCCCCCGAGCTACTACTGTCTCTCCCTACTCCTTCCGAGATAGTAGTATCCTATACCCTGTAGTCCTTCACGTAAATTCCATATTCCTTTCTCAATACACCTTTCCCACCTCATTCTCTTTCCTTTCCTCTCCATTACGCCGTGGGAATGCAATGAGGAACTTTAATACTTTTGAACCATATAAAATGGCGGCGTTGTGGTTCGCCATCCGACACGTCTCATTGCCCGCGAAGGCGAAATGTTGGCTGCGGATAGACATTTTGCTATATCAAACGATTGTAGCAGTTGGAAGGAAGTGGTCTCTGCCTACCACAATAACCCCAAAGAGGCGTGACTGTATGTATGTATGTAGTATGTACTATGATCTCTGCCTACCCTTATGGCATTCGGCGTGAGTGTATGTATGTATGGAGTGCGGAAGGTTCTGATAGCCGACTGCCGATTTTAGTTAGATTACAGACGACCCCGACTGGGTCAGGGTACTGATGGGGCGAAGAATAAAAGACTATTTGATGTTAATGGTAATGTGTGTACATAGTAAGACCAAAGCGCACATAACACCTAGACACCAACAATGGGCGATCGTTCCACACGCGCCGCCGGCCTCCACTCCGCCCTATTTCAATACAATGGCGCTATGGTGCAATATATTCAACATTAGGACGTTAATGCTTGATAATTTCGCCTCGAGCCAGCAGATGGCGACACTCCAAAAGATTTACCCTTTTGAAAATGTTTTATTCAATCAGTCCTACAATATAATAATTTTAAACGATGATTGTTAGAGATAGAGGTTGAAACTTCTAAATCTAGACAAAATATGAGTAGGTTTTCAACATGGAGGTACTGTTTACAGATGTAATAATAAGGGATCTTAGTTTAATGAGTTTTACTTTCGGTTATAAGTAAATAGCAAGCGCAGTGTGGGACGGCCACCTACGAGATGGACCGACGACCTGGTGAAGATCGCTGGGTCTCGCTGGATGCAGGTGGCTATGGCCCAGTCGCGCTGGAATTCGATCGGAGAGCCCATGTTCAGCAGTGGACAGCTACGGGCTGAAATGATGATGATGATAAGTATAATGTCTGTGTCGTAGCAGACATGCTGCAGGTAAGTTGGTTGAGGTAATTTGACTTCTTTATGCACCGACCGAAAGACTATGTCTGTGCGAAATTCTGTCTTAATATGGGCACGAATTTGTAACAGTACTAAGAAGCATTGATTATGTTGTGAAACCAATGGACTCCAGGATGTTGAAAACAAAGCAAAGTGAGTTAGATCGAGTCAGACATGGACCTCAGCATAAAATATAGTAACACCACTAAAAAAAAAAAAGGAATCAGACAAGTAGAAAATCACCACATTAAGCCCACAGCACCGCTGGTGGCTTCAATAAGAGCATACTAACAACATACCGTTGCATCCAAATGCGAATGAAATCTCTTGCAAAGATCTGGGAAACGAGTAAATGATTACACTACAAATACTGAATTGCAACAGAAACTCGCAACGTATGGGCCCCATTGAACTACAGCCGATACGGAGGCCCGGTTTAAACACGCACATAACTCCGGGCCCGCGGCCAGCGCTACAAAGTTGCGTGGTTTCTACGGGGGCCTTATCAATAAACTGCACCGCGTCACCCCAATGTGGTTCTAACTTAAGTCACCATGTTCAGATGATGCTCAAACCAAACATAGTGAATTAGTTACATCAGACTTGTCAAATCGTATCCATTACGGAAGAGTGAAGGGCTCTTGCCATGGAATCAAACCATAGCGGTTTACTAACACTTGTGGATATTCATGGGAGAAAACTTATTTGCTGTAACTAGCTGAAACTCAACTCTTCACTAGAGAGAAAAAATATTTGCAAAATCAGAGTAAAATAACATTTTAACAAAATGGTCCAGTCCAAAACTAGGATTCTTTGTATCTTGGGTATTAGAGAACGATATACATACTTATATGGATTAATACTATATATAAATAGATAAATACGTTCATGACTCTGATACAAACATTCGTGCTCATCACACAAAGTTTGTCCCTGCCAGGATTCGAATCCGGGACTCATTGGTACAGAAAGCGGGGTCACTGCCCACTATACTGTAGACGACTGATTGGTACAGCGGTAGTGGTAGTGGTATNACATTCGTGCTCATCACACAAAGTTTGTCCCTGCCAGGATTCGAATCCGGGACTCATTGGTACAGAAAGCGAGGTCACTGCCCACTGTACTGTAGACGACTGATTGGTACAGCGGTAGTGGTAGTGGTACTGGTACCCCGCTTGCTGCGCCAATGAGTCCCAGGTTCGAATCCTGGTAGGGACAAATTTTGTGTGATGAGCACTAATGTTTGTATCCAAGTTATGGACATATTTATCTATTTATAAATATTTTAACATATATTTATCTATTTATAAATATTCTATTTATAAATATTTCATCGCCATAAGTATTTTAACAAAATAATATACATATATGGATACCTTTTGGTAAAAAATATCCATATATCTTATCCGGTTAAAAAACTACGATTTCTTTTATGGCTTTTAGATGTTGTTTTATCTATTTACAGCAAATACGTTTCCTTCCATTGACATTATAATAATCAGCGCATATCCTCCCCGATGACGTTAATAAGCCACGTTACAAACTAATAAAACACACTACCAATAGCTGACCATAATCACACCGTGATTTTTTAAACTTCACTTTACATATGTCACCAGAATATCTAATAAATATTGTAAGAATTCTAACACCACACACATCCATTCAAATATTTAAAAGTCATGGTGTAATGACCCACCCACGCAGACACGCACGCACGCACATACATGGACCCTAAAAACAATTCGGAGTGAAATGTTTTCGTCTGGGCATCGTGCCAAAATACGAGAGCTTACTACGTAGAGCTTAGAAGAATAGGATTTAATGTAAGAAGCATACACAAACATACATACAAATACCGTAACACACTACAATACGTACATACATGTCATTTTGACAGAAAGTGCTCCTACACTCTTTTTCTGAAAACACTCAGAGAAGAGCTATCCTGAATAGAATGAAAAAGCGAGTTCCATAGGCGTACCACAAGCACAGTGAAAGACTCACTGTAACGACTGAATTTGGTATGGGATAGGAAAAAGAAGAGAAAAGCTTGAGCGGCAGGGTTCTCCCCTGGGGATAAGGTACTCCAACGATTTTTCATGTATCAATGAAAAATCGTTTCGACCGAGTTTATTATAAAGCCGAAGAGATGGGCCAGTCACAGGAAGAGATTCTATAATAGATAAACTAGTTTTTATACGAAATAAGGTTCCTGTGGTACTTCAACTTTTAATTTGTTGAATGAAGTTAGATGAAATCTGTGTGCGGGCGAGGTTACCCGCACACAGATTTCAACGCTGTGGTGCACGTAGTCTGAAGGACTGTGCTGTGACATGGAATGAAATGCTGCGCGGATTGTATCAGTCGACGGCCCGTCCCCTGTATCATAATGNGCCGAAGAGATGGGCCAGTCACAGGAAGAGATTCTATAATAGATAAACTAGTTTTTATACGAAATAAGGTTACTGTGGTACTTCAACTTTTAATTTGTTGAATGAAGTTAGATGAAATCTGTGTGCGGGCGAGGTTACCCGCACACAGATTTCAACGCTGTGGTGCACGTAGTCTGAAGGACTGTGTTGTGACATGGAATGAAATGCTGCGCGGATTGTATCAGTCGACGGCCCGTCCCCTGTATCATAATAACCGTCATTACCGTCACAGTGTAACGCAAGCGGATCTTTAACAAAAACCTACGTCAGGGGCCGCTAACGTTCGTAGCGCTGTCACCATTAACGCAATTAACTAATCGCCCATAAAACAGGCGACGGCGCGCCACATTTCATATGAATGTTGTGACGAAGGCCTGGGCTGCCGTTATTATGACGTAGTGTGACAGCGGGGCACGCGTGCGGCCGGGCGACACGCTGTCGTGTCGGCACGACACGCTGTCGTGTCGGCACGCCGGTCGCCGACGCCGCCACCGGCTTCTGGAGTACCACCCGGCACCCCCACTGTTGGGCGACACACGCCCGCAACTGTCAGTGTTTTTAATTAGCGCTTTAGCTCGTCACCATCTCGTTTCCCGCGGGGGCGAAAAGTGTGCTACGGATAGCCACTTTACTTATAGCAAGTGGAAAAAAGTGGTCTCTGCATACCCCAAGTCTTCGGTAGTATATTAGTACGATTTCCCGCCTGAGNTTAATTAGCGCTTTAGCTCGTCACCATCTCGTTTCCCGCGGGGGCGAAAAGTGTGCTACGGATAGCCACTTATAGCAAGTGGAAAAAAGTGGTCTCTGCATACCCCAAGTCTTCGGTAGTATATTAGTACGATTTCCCGCCTGAAAACCAGGAGAAAAAGGCGTGATTGTATGTATGTAGGTATGTAGTAATTCTGGATACTTTCACACACATAGTCAAACTAGGATTTAGTCCCAAACTAGGACTCTCTGTGTCTACAGTACTAGACGACGTTATACGTATTTAAATAGATAAATACAATAAGTGCATAAATACGTCCATGACTCGGATACAAACATTTGTGCTCGTCACACAAAGTGTGCCCCGACCAGGACTCGAAACCGGGACTCGCACAGAGAGCACAGTCACTACCGCGGTGCCAATCAATCGTCTAAAACATACTGTTTCGCTGTACATTGTGCGGCACAGTGCCGCACACCAGCGGGTGTTAACCTTCACACTCTTCTGCCGTGTATATTCTCTCATTACCAAACGTGATACGACACGTTGCAGACACCTTATCTTGATACAATCTTCAAGATAAGCCGTTAGATATCTCTCTTAGTTGGTTTACACTTCGTTCAGAGAAAGACATAAAAAACGAATTGAATCAATTCATGTTTATCATATATCGCATAAACATTACACAGTTTATGTAATGTTGATCGGATTTATAGTATTGTATACGGGAAGTAGGTGCGGGGCACAATCGTCTTTTGTATTCTCTAAAAAATTCTAAAAAGTGTTCGAAATTCAATGGTCGGGGTCGAGCCAGTGGAATTACATCTACGTCAGATGTTTTCACCCCTGGTACGTTTTATAAAATTATACAAATTAATTTTAATTTGTTTGATGATCAGGGAGTATTTAGTATTTTAGCCTGACCGGCAAATAGACTTAACTATACAGGTAAGCAATCTCGGCCTCCCGAGTTACTAATATCTCTTCCTACTCCTTCCGAGATAGTAATATCTCATATCCTACATTTGTTTTCCCAAATTTCTTATTCTTTACTAAATACACCTTTCCTATCCCACCCTCTTTTCTTTCCTCTCCACTAAGCCAGTGGTTGCTGCGCCGATGGCTGCATGGCTAGACCCAAGATGATGTGGAATTTTAATACTTTTGAACTTTATAAAATAGCGGTGCCGTGGTTCGCTACCTGACATGTTTCATTCCCCGCGGAGCAAAAAGTAGGCTACGGATAGCCGCTTTGATTATAGTTAATGGAAAGAAGTGGTCTCTGCCTACCCCAATTCGATTCCCCGCCGGAGGTAAGCTCGTATATTGAAGTAACATCAATATGTGGAGTCTGCGGGCAATCAGAGGAGCACGTCACTGTTAAAATCGGTATTTTAATAATGTTTTACTTCCGATAGATGGCGTTGTTACAATTTGCTTTGATTTTGACTAGCGGTTTTAAGTTGTACCTGCCGTTAATATAGTTTCAAGTGAATACTATTTTGAATGTAGCTACACATCACACACCACATGTACCTACACATCTACCTTTGATGTGTTTTATTTTTACCCGACTGCGTCAAAAGGAGGGTTATATTTTTCGAATGTATGTATGTATGTATATTTCGTTGGCACGCTCTATAGCCTAAACGACTCGATGGATTTTAGCTTGAGAGGTGTCGTTAGATTCGTCTTAACTGTAAGAGTGACGCTGGGTATATCAAAGTTAAAAAAAAATACATTTTTCACCTTCTCGCGTTTTTGTATTTTTCAATGATGTTTTATTTATCTACTTTTAGGGAGGTATAATTGTGGGATCTGTACAGTCACCGCCCGACCAGTCGCGGGCCCGAGAACACGACAGACTCATCGTTTGCGCAGAGAAAGAAGGGGAATTTCAATAATTCTTGAGGTGACGAGGACCCGTCTAAAACCCGTCGAAGCCGTGGCAGAATGCATATGTGAAGACACGGCTTTAGCAAAATGGGCAGGATAGATCACCCGGGGCTTAATGGGTCGAGCCCCACGTAATCTCTCTGAGGTATAAGCCAGGTATTTCCTCCTTATTAACAAAAAATGACCTCAATATACATAAATAAATCAAAACTGATTAAGCTGGTGTCCATAATATTTACCAATATTGATGTCTGCATTTAATGTTTTAATTATTAGATCTACATACAAAGACACACGTTTGTATAATAAAGCACGCTGCGGGCGTCGGGCGGCGGGTCACAGGTTCGATGCCGTGTCGAGATCCCGTGCATTCGCGCTATTAATTACAAGCACCGACTTCCGGGCTCGTCGGCTGGCTGAGCCGGGCTGGTTAGCGTGGAATACGTTTCCTTCGATTTAATATAACATACATACAAACATTATTTGTTATTATTTATTTTAATTACAACTACCTTTTACCCGCGGCTCCGCCCGCGTGAATGTCGGTTTTTCGCTACATAGGAAATCCCGAAACAAGATTTATATAAAAATCTTATGGATCAATTTTACTTGAGCTTTCATACCTTAACAGCGCTACTAAAACAGGGATCAAGCTGTATCTTCAATTCTACTGGATCGATTTTGATGAAACATGACGCAATATTTAAATCGGAATTTTACCTTTAAGAGTGTAAGTTTGACCAAAATCTACTCGCTGGGTTTTATATAAAGCTCTAACAAACAAACATCTTCGGATTTTGTTTCAAAACCCCTTAATTGGTCGTTTTGAGTAGTTTCCTTTTTTTAATATTTTTCATTTACAAAATTTGACATTTAATAATTTTATAATAGTATAGAGATAGTTAAATATTTACAAGATTACTCCTCTACATGCCAATAAACCAGTGCGGTCCGCCTGGGCACTCTTCATTCCTTGATATTACAGTATATTTACCCGTGTAGTTAAATAATTTATATTTTTAAACCAATTCACTGCCGGGCGAAAAAGATGTGACAATACGGATATAACCGGACGAACTTGACGAATTTACTAGGGTTTGGGAAAAATCTCATAAAACCCAAACTAAATATGATATTTACATAATTCAAAAGGCAACGTTTTAATCCTTTTGTAGTGAAATTATACCATTTATAACGTATTTTAAATTTATTTGAGTAAATTCAAATCTCGGGAACCAAAATATTTATTGTTAAATTTAGTTGCTCGGATACGAGTGAGCGGTACTTTTGCAATGGCATCGCCCCACTCGGATCCGAGTGATAGGCAGTGAATTTGTTAACAGTAACTTATGTAATTATTATATGATAAATCAGGTACATTACAAAGACTAGAATTATCTAAGGGCATTGTGTTCTTTTTTATTATGATCAAGTTCTTCATGCAGATTTAGAACTTGTCCAACCTTAAATCGTGGTCTGCTGATATTGCGCGGAATAGAGGAGCGGGCTCTGATGACGAACTGGCACCTGATGCCATCCCGTAACAACGAATACTATCAGTCAGACGCCATCCGAAAGATCCAAGAGATCAGATCTAAATTAGATGTTACAATTGATAACCCATCTAATAACCGGCCGTGACAGGCGTCACTTAACACTGTTCCGATTGAAAAATTGCCACCACTGATTGCTACGATTTTATCGACTTTATCTATGTTATCCATGAACTTACTATATTACTTACGTGGCTTTATCTATATGATTAGAATGTCCGTGAACTCCTTTTGCGTGAATTAGCAGAATCCTCGTAACCTAACTTTCCTTATTTTTAAGTATGTTGTAATAGTATATTTGTTTATTACCATATTTGAGTTTATTATTACGTATTAGTTTATTGTATCCCCGTGTATGTATTAGTACATACACGGGGATACAATAAACTAATACGTATGTAATAACCGTTATGTTCTCTCATCTCACAAGTTATTTTCGTCTGTGAATGCACCCACTTTTTTTAATGTAATGTATTACTTTTAGGTTGACTGGTAGAAAATACCTAAGGCATTAAGTCCGCCTGTACATGCTTTATTTATGAAGTGTAAATAAATAAATAAATTATCATCATCCTTAATCAACATTCGTACCCTGCAGGTGCACGAACCTCTCTTCATCAGGAGGGGGATTAGGCTATAGTCTCTACCGCGCTGGCCTAGTGCGGGTTGACGCATTTATATATATAAGTAGGTTTAAAAAAAATCCTCGTCAAAGAAATATTTTTAATCATGAAGCCTTCTCCATGTTATGTGCCGNCATCTCACAAGTTATTTTCGTCTGTGAATGCACCCACTTTTTTTAATGTAATGTATTACTTTTAGGTTGACCGGTAGAAAATACCTAAGGCATTAAGTCCGCCTGTACATGCTTTATGTATGAAGTGTAAATAAATAAATAAATTATCATCATCCTTAATCAACATTCGTACCCTGCAGGTGCACGAACCTCTCTTCATCAGGAGGGGGATTAGGCTATAGTCTCTACCGCGCTGGCCTAGTGCGGGTTGACGCATTTATATATATAAGTAGGTTTAAAAAAAATCCTCGTCAAAGAAATATTTTTAATCATGAAGCCTTCTCCATGTTATGTGCCAGTTTTCCGAATATTTCCCGAGCATCGATATATCATACCGAGCGTTATCGGCGGCCGGCCCGCGGCCATTACGGATTAAAAAACCTCTTTGCGGACCAGATACCACTCTGCCATCCACAAATAACGACCAAACCACCTCGTACAATTTCGGTCAATTCTTTTCCTCGTGTCCATATAAAAGATAGCACTTTACGTTGATTTTCGCGTGCACGAACGACTGTACTCGATTATGCCCGTCTGACCGTTTTAATTCGGTGCGATCGTACGGTGAATTAGTAATGGAATTAAGTGGCCGCTCGGGGTCGGGCGGCGCTCGGGCCGGCCGCGTTGCTTCGGCAAATTAATTTCGGTTCATATTTCGACCCTTTATTTGGTAGATACATCTCACTCCGTAAAGATCGCCGCAGTTCAAAACGGGCCCTTCGTAAACATTGTTCGTGGTAATTGTGTTGGCATTCAGTGTGATTAGTTGTTGCACCGTCTGCGTGGATTCTTTGATATGCTATACTTTTATATTTTGATCATCATCAGCCAGTTGGAGTCCACCGCTGGACATTGATTTCCTCTTTAAAAAGAAGGGATTTGCCATATCCTCACCCTAGGCACTCGTCCTGAAGATCACAGTAGATTTTGATTGAATAATAAGATAGCGCTCATGCGTATTGTCGTGGTACAACCCTTAGCTGGTTATCACAGCAACCACAGGAAGGGATTTAATGGAATAAGGCTATTATCACGCCGGCGCCATTCAGCGTAGTTAGATATACAAATGTACATATATAACACCTATTTCTATTATCACGCCGGTGCCATTCAGCGTAGTTAGATATACAAATGTACATATATAACACCTATTTCTATTAATAGATAAAAACTTCAATTCCAAATTATATATTATCGCTCCGTTGTTTACCGATGTTCTGCCAAAGACAAGTGTATGTAGCAACTTTTAATTTATATAATAGAATAGATAAGAAAGATTTTTTATTTATATGCTAAAGAACAACTAATCCGTATGAATGATGTGTATAATTTAACTGAAATACTTAGACAAAAACAAAAAAAAATAGTAATAATATAAATAAAACATTGTTAATACATTCCACCCATCATCTATCTATCATCCCCAGTCCATCCTCCCCTGATCAGCAGGGGGATTAGGACACAGCCTACCACGCTGGTCTAGTGCGGGTTGGTAGACTTCACATACCCATGCGGGCATGCAGGTTTCCTCGCGAAGTTTTCCTTCTCCGTTAAGTACATTGGTGTCTACAATGTAGACCGTACATAAATTAGAAATAACTCACTGGTACGGGACCGGGATCGAACCTACGACCTTTCGATCGCAAGCCGTGTCTGGCATCACTACACCACCAAT
>WUAW01023345.1:13386-23867 GCA_017165845.1 Thaumetopoea pityocampa
TACGGCCTAATCCCCTTCCTGATCAGGGGAGGTCCGTGCCCCTGTAGTGGGGACAATATGGACTGGGGATGTTGATGATTTTATTTTATTACCTAGCTATAACATTCCACGTCTTATATCTTAATTGATGCCATAATTATATCTAGTACACCTTCATGCGTAAAAGAAGGACAAATCAATACATTGTTACATTTATATATGATAGTAAGGATTAATATAATATTTCATCATTATCAACCCGTGGAATTCCACTGCTGAACATGAAACTACTCCTTAAAAAAAAGAAGAATTGACCATAATTTCCACATTTCGTAGGCGTCTAGGAGAACGCAAAAGATTTTGATTGATTAAAAGGATAACGCGCAGCCCATTATCCTGATATATCCCTAAGCCGGTTCTCACCGTACACTTACGTTATTATAACATTTAACTGTTATTTCTGTTACGCTGTGGGGCACGTTCTTATAATTCAGTGCATCATTATTTTATTCGCGTAGCCTCATAATAGCTTTTTTTGTTGACCAATAATAAATGCCTACTGCATACCTCAGAGAGGTCAGGACTTGCACCCATTAAACCCCCGGGTGATCATCTCTTGCCTATATTCCTTAAGCCATGTGATCGCGCTAGCATTGTGCCACGACTTTGGCGTACTTTGGAGCTGGTCCACGTCCTTGGGGAGTTTCAAAAACTCCTGTTTTCATTTCAGCGGACACTATGTCCACCGCCATCTTAGCCCTATAGTACCAACAATTACTAATATTATTTAGATATACGCATCTACCAACCGTTATTTCTATCTAAATACAGAGAATACGATTAAATTAAATTTTAAAATAAGTAAGCCATTATGAAAATATAATTCCAAGTGGGGTAAACGTAACTTAAGGCACAAATAACTCTAAGCACATATTTCGTTTATTCTTGTGGCGTGAGCTACACCCGTATGAGATACGGCGGTGAATTCGCACAGTTTATTTATGAATACAAATTTTTGAAAAACTACAGCGGAATTTATTATTAAATTGCTTGTCTATAAGTGTTAGTTGCAAATTTATATGTACAGTACAAAAGTGTTAGGTGCAAATTAATGCAATTAAATTCGGTCATAACGAAATTATTATTTAATCCATTAAAAATAATTTGATTTGGACAATGTGAAGATAACATATTTAAAAAATATAATATATATTTTTAATTGATATTGTTTAAACTATTATTTCTATTAACACTATCTTACAACGCTATGTGTTCATCATACCTATTCTAAATTAAATTAAAATAAAGAGTAGATAGGCGCTAGAAATTAGAATATGGTAAACGCAATGTTTTGCATGGGGGAAGTCTTAAGGCATAACTTCTTATTGTACTAGATTTTTAATTTATTCTTTTTCATCTTCAGGCCCACCCCCGATACACGTTTAACTACGGTGTCGCTGACGGTCACACCGGCGATCAGAAGAGCCAGTGGGAGGCGCGAGACGGTGATGTCGTGAAGGGGCAGTACTCCCTGGTCGAACCTGACGGTAGCGTCCGCACCGTCAACTACTCCGCCGACGACCATAATGGGTATGTACTGCTAAATAATTTGTCAGGTTCTAATAGGCGGGAGCCTTAAATACAAAGTGATCCCGAGGAAGGACGGTGATATGAGTGGCTCGTATCGTCGTGAACACTGTGAAGCCTGGTGCTGGGAGGAGAAGGTAAGTGGTTATCCCCCGAGAAGTGTTCGAAAGAGTGAGACATCGAGGGGTATAAGTTATTTACAGTGGATCCCAAAGCCTGCCGATCAAATCTGCCGATGAAGACTACCGCAGAGTTCATAATCAGTAGAAGTCTGACAAGCCCCGCAGGCTGTCCCCAACAATTGTAGGAATCCTATATAGCATTGTATTTACATAAAAAAGACGTATTATGTGGCAAGCAGTAATCTACTTACTCCATTTTATAACGGTGTGAGTATATAGTATATGTAGGTATGTATAATTTTTAATTAAATCTTACTGTGTCACATTAGTGCAATAATAGGTTTTTACCTCTTCTCACGGATGACAAGAGAACTAGCTGGATAGACAGCAGGTATCACTGTACTATGGTTCAATGAGGACTATATGGTTCTCTGAGATCCAGTAAAGTAGACGAAGAGAGAAGTGAATCACAAACGAGTTCTACTCCAAAATCCTTTATTAATTACTTATTATAATAACGATATCATAGCACAGGAATTGGACGGATTAAATCTTAATATTGCCATCTTTGACAGAGAAAGAGGAGATAAAATATTTTTAATCCATTCACGTCATTTTAAATTTCCTGTACAGCTATATAAAATACTTTTATTCTTTTTTCAAAATTTCCATCTTAACTGTACATTTCGGCTTTTGTTTATTTGCGGCTGAATCTCCCGGTAGTATATTATCCCCAATCCATATTCATCCCCACTATAGAGGCACAGAGCGTCCCACATCAGGAGGCGGGCTTAGGCCGTAATCTATCACGCTGATCTAATTTAGTACAGATTCAAAGACTTCACACACCCACCATGCGGGTATGCAGGTTTCCTCACGAAGTTTCACTTCTCTGTTCAGTATATTGGTGTCTACAATGTAGACCGTACATGAAATAAACTCAGTGGTACGGGACTGCTATCGAACCCACGACCTTTTGATTTGAGTCGTGTCTGACACCACTACACTACCAATACAAATTTATTCTCGTCATTTTAAATTCTTATACGGCTGTATTAAATTCTTTCATTCTTTTGTCAATTGAGAAATTGGCCTTTTTTATTTGCGGCTGAATCTCAAGCTAATTTATAATATTACTACCTTTTCCCGTGGCTCCGTCCGCGTGAATTTCGATTTTCCGCTATATGGGAAATCCTAAAACAACCCTAGATTTATATTTATATTTATAACCACTAGATTTAGATTTATAACCACTTTTACTTGACCTCTCGTGCTTTAACGGCGGCTACTAAAACAGAGATCAAGCTGTATTTTCAATTCTATTGGACCCATTTTGATGAAACGTGCCGCAGTATTTAATTAATAGTATTTCTGAGATTGTAATAGTTTGAGCAAAATTTATTTGCTGGTTTTTTCATGAAGCTCGAACAAATAAACAAACAAACATCGACGGATTTGGTTTCAGAAGCCCTTAGTTAGTCGATCTGAATAGTTTTTGTTGTTGTTTTTGTTGTAATTCCAAATTTAAATTTTAAAAATTTTATAATAGCATAGATAGAAGTAATTATTCTCTCTCCAGATTCAATGCGGTTGTGAGTCGACAAGGGCATGCCGCCCATCCCGCAGCCGCTGCCGTGGTCACCGCACCCGCCTACGGTCACGGTTTCAACCTCGGCCATGGGCTTCTTCACGGATAAACCGCCAGATTAAACGCTGACACCTATTTATTACTTAATACTTAGCTTAAGCACGGACGGATGACAACGAAAGAGATTGAATAAAAATGAACGAGAAATGAGTTCGCACACCTAAGTATCCAAAGCCTGGATGTTCCATATTTCATAGCTCGTCTGTTTATTCATTTAAAAAAAGTCTAATTGAACTTTTGTATTATATTTTCTTGTAGTGTGTAAATGTTTTCTGTTTCCATTGATACATTTTGTGAATCGCTATTAAAATTGCTTACGAGGTGTGTTGACGATATGTTCGGTGTTTGTGACTGATAATATAAATTAAATTATTACTTCATTCTATTAACGTTTTTCATTTTAATTTTACCATATATGCTGTGTGGCGTCGGCATAATAATAGCGTCACTCCATCTCTTCCCGCGGACAGCCGAACCGGCGAATGTACATATATATCAGGATAATGGGCCGCAACGTTATCTTGCACGGGTCTCCTCTCAGAATAAAAGGGCTATAGACCAAAAATAGAGCCTAATGCGAACTCGCATAATTACTTACAACAATTACTTGCATAATTTTTTTTACCAACTGGTAACTGTAATTGTAAACTGGTAATTGTAAACAATATAACACTTTAAATCACTCTCAATTTGGACAGTATATTATCCCATCTCGAACTTTCTGTGGTGCCTATGAGTTGGTATTTTTTTTGCTACTTTTATAGCTCCTTAGAAGAGTTTTTAAATGTAATTTACTAAACGATACGATTTAATACTTACTTGACGACCGATTAGCACACTGACAGTGATTCTGCTTTCTGTGCCAATGAGTCCCGGGTTCGAATCTCGGTATGGGCAAACTTTGTGTGATGAATACAAATGTTTGTATCCGAGGCAAGGACATATTTAACAATTTATGTATCATATTGTATTATCTATATAAGTATGTATATTCTTATATAGATAATAAGGCAAGGAATTTTAGTTTGGGACTTGGGATAGTGTTTGAATGTCCAGAATATTATTATTATTATTACGAGTATTATTAATATGTATTAAAATCCACCTTTTATGCTTATTATAAAATTTATAGTGGCTGATAATGACAGACTTGTAGTTGTGTCAGACATTACAAAAACAAGTGCGATTTTTTTTTAATATTTAATAAAACGCAACTTGTTTTTCAGCTTTTGAAGACGTAACGAAGTCTGGCACGGAAGGTCGTACGCACTTACATCGAGTATAAAAAGCCTTGTGACCACTACAGTTGTATCATTTAATTATTAAGTTTCTTGCATAAAACACCCGAAACAATAATGATTTCGAAAGTAAGTGTTCTGACAGTTTTTTTAAAGCTTTTGCCAAAAACACGCACCAAACCCTTTTGCTATACAAAATTTCTAATCAAATATATTACTCTCGTGTTAAACCTGTATACTAACTGTATAAGTACGTGGTGATCACCCCTAGGGGTAAGGTCACGGGTTCCAACCCCGATTTCGTACCACTGAGTTTTCCAAACTTTCCTACTGTCCACATTGTAGACACTATGTACTAGATGGAAAAGGAAAACTTTGTGAGAAAACCTGCATGCCCGCATAGATGTGTGAAGTCTATCAACTCGCATTAGGCCATTGTAATAGACTACAGCCTAATCCCCTCCCTCATCAGGGGAGGTCCGTGCCCCTGTAGTGGGGACGAATACGGACTGAAGATGAGGAAGATGACGCCTGTATACGTTTGCTAAAATTTTCCCTTATTCGGCGTATTGAAGATATCTATATACATATACCAGTTGAGTCGTATCTTTATTACTATTGTCCATTACCCTAGTGTATCTCTTAGTTTTGCACCCCTTTGCTGTGTGTCACCGGCATAATAATAGCGTCACTCCATCTCTATCAGTAGATGCTGTGAGAATCAGCTAAGGGATGGGATATATCAGGATGATGGGCAGCAGTGTTATCCTGTAAATCGACCACACGTATCAAGCGTGGAGATTATGCCAAATCCCACCTTTTAAGGAGGAGATCCTAATCTAGCAGTGGACTTCCATGGTTGGTATTGGTAATGATAGTGATGATGATATTTTAGCTAATAGTTGCCACATTTATGTGAAAGATGCAGTAATAAAGTTATTAAAAAGGCATTACATATAACACACCGTGCGAATGTTATTATAACAAGTAAATAATGTTATAAAATAAAATTTCTATCGAAACAGATACTTTTTGCTCTCGCTTTGACTTCGGTGTGCGCCCAAGATCATCACGGGTACAACCATGGTCACCACGAACAAGGTCACGCTTATTCTTCTCAATCCATCATCAGACATGATGTAGCACATGGGCATCACGAGGGGGAACACGCCATACATCTTGAAGGAGGTCATCAAGATCATCACTATGTAGCTCCTGTTATAACCCTGCACCATGCAGCTCCTGCTATACATCACGAAGTAGCGGGTATTCACCATGAAGGTCTTTCTCTGCATCACGATGCTTCGGCTATTCATCACCAAGGATTGAACCTGCATCATGAAGCCCCGATTGTGCATCATGAGACTGTAGCTTTACATCATGAAGCACCTGTTAAGTACTATAGTGGTTTGGGACATGGTCAGGAACACCACGGAGAAAGCCATCATGTCGATTATTACGTAAGTAATTTGTTTTATTTAAACATTTTTATTACGGTCTAATCCCCCTCTAAATAAGGGAGGGTCTTTGTCCTTGTAGTACGAACGAATGTGGACTGGGAATAATAAAATATTATTCATTTTATGTGTTATATCTTTTAGCATTTAATTATCGAGAGTGATGAGAATTTGTGAGCTCATCCTGCTTACAAAACACAGTTACTTAGTTAAGTAAATTCTGAATTGGACACTATATTTTTTATTTCGCCCACAGTCGTAACAGATAAGACCTTCAGCTTTAGTTCAATTAAATAAAAATCTTTCCAACCTGCTCCAACCAGATTTTTCTATTTATACATGGTGTTATTAATACCGCCATTGTTGCTAGGGTCCAAATGGTTCTTGTTCCAACTAAATTCTAATCAGACAAAACAGGCTAGAAGCGAAACTGTTCATTTTTCTAAGAAAAATCTCTAAAAGAATTATTTCAAGAATTCAGTAAGTTAATTATTATATATGGTCCACCGGAAGAAGCTCTATACATCTCCATACATTAGGTACTCTCAAATGGGAGAAAATGAGAATCTAATAAGGAAAAAGAAATATTGTTTAGACCACTGATATTCAAAGTAATCTAGATCGACCCCCAGCGATTGATGAATACCTTCCAGGAAGCTAGGCTTGCTGTCAAAAACATACTTAAAGATTATAAATGTCAAAAATTCAATATTGGCTAAGCAAGGGGTCTACTCAAAACCGAAATATATGACAAGTTTTCTACGAGACAAACAGGTTTGGAGGCTCCTAGCTTACATTAAGTTAGTACAAGTGTTGTCGCAGTCTAGTTTAAAAAACTTATAGCAACAGCAATTATCCACAAGAATAGCTAGCTTATCTATTAGTAGCTGTCATTGAAAAATTTGAAATTAAGAGCTATTTCAATTTATCTTCAGGCTCATCCTAAATATGAGTTCGAGTACAAGATTGAGGACCCCCACACCGGTGATAACAAGTTCCAGCACGAGGTCCGTGACGGTGATGCCGTGAAGGGTGTATACAGTCTTCATGACGCCGACGGTTCCGTTCGCACTGTGAAATACACCGCTGACAAACATAACGGGTAAATATGCGTTATGCAATAATCCACAGGAGAACTAGAGTCGCCGATGTGGCATAAGGGTTGCAAAGCTGAAGGGGTAGTGGGTGGGGTTATATAGCCTTAATTAAATAATAATAATAATAAATAATATTTAAGTTTGTATTTTTATTTTCATTTACGTATGAATTCTTTTAATTGTTTTTTTTTTAATAAAGACAACTTCCGCATTAGGATTTCCTGTGTCGCGGGGACTTTACATTCAAATAACGGAAACACAGAACACCAAGACTCAGAACAACAATTTGTGGTTCACACAAAGTTGTCGTCCCGTGTGGGAATCGAACCCACAACACTCGACAGCGCAGTGGACGTTTGAACCACTGCGCCATCCGTGCAGTCCAATTGTGACCTAATATAATTGAAAACTTCGTTGATGTACCCCTTTGTTTGTTTTGCTCTTGTTTTCATCACTTTAAGTGTTATATAATAAATAAATAAATTTACAGGTTCAATGCAATCGTGAAGACTGACACCAAACATGTTCATGGTCAAAGCCACGGTGAGGAGCACAACTACTATGGTCACCATTAGAACATATTTACCAGCCCGAACACATGTGGGCGCATTATTTATCTAAGCGTGACAATCCGGAAAATGATTTAAAATATATTATTATTCAGTGTTCGCATACTTAGGTAGATACAAATAACCCAAATGTAATAGGAAGCCACTCTTGTTATGTTTTCTATTGTAATTGCATTGAATAAATTTATCTAGTCTAATGTGTGTTAGAAAATTGTTTTTTTTTTATTATGTTTCAAACGTTATGTCATATCATATCAAGACCTATCCACAAGACATTGCTATTCTACTGCAAAAATTTGTTTAGCTAGACTTCTAATTTAAAAAAAAGGTTGATATCAACCATTTTATTTAATTAGAAGTCTAGCTAAAAAAAATTGCAGTCTATCCGTATATACGGATAGACTTAATTTTTCATTATTTTCACGAATTTTGTTGATCTCATCATTTATCGGATTTAACAAGTTATCTCAATAAGTATCTAAGAGTTTCAACAGATATACACGCGTGTAAAAAGTGAGATGATTTTTGTATTATTGACGACTGACTGGTTCAGCTGTAATAACCCTAATTCCTGTGGCAATCGGTCCCAGGTTCAAATCCGGATAAGGACAATTTTTGTGTGAATGTTTGTATCCTAGTCATTGGCGTATTTATCTAAATATATATGTATAGATAATATGATATTAACCTTATAAAAAAGGCGTCGTCTTGGATCGCCACCCAACTCGTCTTGTTTCCCGCGGGGGCGAAAAGGGGTCTACGGATGGCCACTTTGCTCGTAGCAAATAGAAAGAAGTAATCTCTGGCTACCCCAGTTATTCGGTAATATAATTGTCAGTATTTCTGTCTGTTACGCGGGAGACCGGGGTTCGACTCCCTGCTCGAGAGCCAGGAAAAAATGCGTGATTGTATGTATGTAACTATATGTATGTATATCGTTGTCAAAGGTGCAGGGAATCATTTACAGCACATTATTATACGAGTATTATTATTATTAATATTATTATCTCCATTCCACATTGTTATTAAATCAACAATTCACTTATTTCACTTAATTTAGACTCATTTCAAATTATTTACAGTGTACAATATTATATGAAACTAGCTCTCGCCCGCGTCTCCATTCCATTTTCATGGGAAATCCCGACACAGTTATAGATTTATGTATAAAGCTATAGACTACTTTTACTTGAGTTCTCGTACTTAACGGCGACTACTAAAAGAGGCAACATTCAAGTAATAATTTATCTATCTATCTTCTATTTATCTTACTATTATAAAATCGTTAAATGTCAAATTTTCAAAAATCAAAGATAATAAAGAATAAACCACTCAGTTCAACTAATTAAGGGCTTCTGAAATCGAATCCGTCGATGTTTGTTTGTTTATTTGTTTGTTTTTTGTTCGGGCTTCACGCAAAAGCCAACGGGTAGATTTTGATTAAAGTATTATATTCTTAAAGATATTATTCCGGCTTAATTAATGCAGTATGTTTCATCAAAATCGGTCCAGTAGAATTGTAGATACACCTTGATCCCTGTTTTAATAGTTGCCGCTTTGGTACGAGAGGTCAAGTAAAAGTGTATAATGTTTTTTTTATATAAATCTGTGATTGTTTCAGAATTTCCCATGTTGCGGAAAGTCGACATTCACGCGGGCGGAGCCGCGGGCAAATGCTAGTAAAATATACTTTTATTGATGCTGTAGCGACCTACTTCGCTATATAGTACTACGCATCCTCGACAGATGGCGCTTTTAATTATTATCATAAAAAGCTGAATCGCGGTGAAAAAAACAAATAATCTCAATATAGCATATAACGTTCGGACATTAACCATTGAGGGTCATCGCAGATCTCTCAGTAAAACAGATCTCTCGGCCAAGCAGATCTGGCCAAGAGATCTGCACTTTTCCGTTACTGCCACTCCTGCCACACCGGCCATAGTGTTCGACCCATAGTGTTTTTTTTTTATATTTAGATAAAATTTACATTTAAGAATTCAAAGCGACACAATTATATACTGAAACAGCGAGTTATTTAGGATATGACCTAAGTACATACTTACGTAGTGCAATTATATGATAAAACAAAATATATGTATAATTATTGATCTATTAGTATTCGTATAACTTCTGAAGGATTTGAGTGATTGAGGTCATCATCTATCATCATTGCCATTACAGAAGCACCTCCCTCATCAGGAGGGGGATAAGGCCCTAGTTTAATACGCTGGCCTGGTACGGGTTGATAGACTTCACACACCCATGCGGACATGCAGGTTTCCTCACGAAGTTTTCATTCTCTGTTGAGTACATTGGTATTCACAATGTAGACCTCACATGAATTAGAAATAACTCGGTGGTACGGGACCGGGATCGAACCCAAAACCTTTTGATAGTAAGTCCGGACTGTCCTAGACCATCAATGTACCTTTATTAATGTGTAATATTCACACAATACATATAATTGTTTTGTCAAGGCGATGATTTCTAGTTGTGTTAAGTATCGGTAGATGGCGGTATACTAGTTATAATATTTGTATACAAATTGGGAAATGCATGCGAATTGGAAAGTCGCCGGAAACAGCTAGTGTATTATAAGATCGCTCTGATTTGTCAATCAAAATCAAATCAAAAACAAACTTATTAAGATTGCATATTTGATTGGTCGTTTTGTAATAATATATTACAATATTATTGATCTAATTGTTCAATTCACGAACCGTCTCGAACGCAGGCTCGATGACTTCCAGCCTACCGAGCAAGCCGGCTTCCGAAAGGGCT
>WUAW01023365.1:9500-21046 GCA_017165845.1 Thaumetopoea pityocampa
CCTATCAGTCCATTTACTGATGCGATTATCGGCACAATGATTGTTGAGTTGACATCCCACATGTCGACAATCTCTGAGCTAAGTCAAGATATTTGATCTGCTTATCCTTCTCAGGTTTCACAATATTCCCGTCACGTGGGATGGCAATATCAACAATCACTGCGCATCGCTCCGATCGATCCACTAACACGATATCAGGTTTGTTGGCTACGACAGCCCGGTCCGTGATGATGGTTTGATTCCAGTATATTGTGGCATGGTCATTTTCGTTCAGTTCAACTGACTCTGGAACATACTACTTCAATGTCCACAAGTTTGTAACGCAAAGCAAGTTGCGGATGAACAATCCTGGCTACTTGGTTATGTCTGTGCAAGTACTCATCGTTAGCAAGACGTGAACAGCCGAAACAATATGCCTGAGGGACTCGCCTGGCTGGTGACATGCGCGACATATGTCTAGAGTGCCGTCCCTCATGATATATTTCCGGTAGTTATTCGTCTTGATAACTTCGTCAGCAATTGCACAGACAAACCCTTCGGTTTCTCCAAACAGATCGCCAAAGCGTAGCCAGGCCACGGAAGCAACACGGTTTACATCAGGCTCATGCAACGACCGGTAGAACCGACCGTGAAGCTCCTTGCTCTGCCATACCACCTTGCGGTCATCGGTACTAAGTACTATAGGTCTGCGCCAGTTCCCCTTAGCCAAGGCGAGCGGAGTGAGCCCATTGTCTACTGCAACCACATCACGATGCACACCCCTGCTGATTCGGAGGAAATATTTCCTGAGGTTGCACACCTCGCGATTATGAAGAGTTTTGGCGGTTAGGAAGCCGCGACCCCCACATTATCGCGAGACGTATATTCATGAACTCATAATCATAATTGATGAACGTGGGTGATGCATTCGGTATGAAGTTATTATTATTATTACAATCATGAGGAAATTCAATTCAAATTCTATCTTGATACATAGAGTAAGTTAAAATGTAGACCTTTTGTTAGACTAATAAATAAGCGAGCTAAGCATTAGATGTACATTGACATTGTACAATTTGATAGCATAGACGTCTTGAAGACATCTCTTTAGAAATATACCCTATGTAATAGTATTTTAAACGATTTTATTTTCAGGAGAAGAAAAGCTCACAGATTAATTTATTCGTAGAAATTATTAATTAGCTTTGAGTTTTTTTACTTGTAAAGCCAAGTATTCAATGTCAATTTCTGACACGAAGAAAATTCTACGTGGGCAAGCGACGAAGGCGAGTTACGTGGGCGTGTCAGATTACTTCTGACTAAAGAACTACGCGGTGGCTTGCATCAATACATGAAAAAAAAGTGCTCATTGATAAATGGATCATCTATAATTAGTTATCATTATTAATATCATCATCAGCCCGCGGAACTCCACTGCTAGATATGGGCTTCCCCCTTAAAAGAAGAGATTTATCATAATCTCCATGCTTGATAGAAGTCTTAGAGACCGCAGTAGATTTTGACTGAATAACAGGATAACACTTGCCCGTTATCCCGGTATCTCTTAACTGGTTCTCGCAGCATCCACGGCAGCACCTTAATCAGTCTGTACGTTTGTTTGTATGTACTTTTGTATGTCAATTACTCCTTATATGTAATAATCACTTTTAGACTCTTTCCTATAAATAATTTGAAACCTGTTTCATGTTTCATAAATATAAGTATACCAACATATGTACATTGGCATACTTATAATTTATGAAAAAAATTTTTGGTCCCTTCTATTTCTAATATACAATTCAATTGGGATCTCTGTAAAACCTTACCAATGATTATGAGTGACTGCTTTCTTGAGTATTTCACAGAAGGAACTTTGATGAGTTTGAACCCATTCTTAGCACCTGGAGATGCATACGGTGACTTGTGGCACATACGGCCATCTTTCTCAGAACGCTTAAATGGACGCTGCGGGCCCTTTCCTTAATACACTATTATGCGATAATACACTATTTTAAAACTTCAAATAATCCTTCACTCGGGTTGCCGCTAAAGCACAGAGACAGATATAGGCACCTATATTTATGAGTCGAAGTTTTCAAAACCACCATGTCTTATTATTACTTTAAATTTACTATGCACACACACACGCACGCACGCACGCACGCACGCATGCACACACACACACACACTGAGAATACAGTTGATGCTTATGTTTGATTCCTATATTATTTTATACACAGTAGTAAATAACAATAAAAAGAAACCTTTTCGTGAAAACAGTACCGGATATAGTGATAAAACTAGCTCGTAATTAATTTTTTTTCGACAACTGATTGGTACAGTAGGCAGTGATCTTGCTTTTTGTACCAATGAGTCTCGGGTTCGAATCCTGGTAAGGACAAACTTTGTGTGATGAGCACAAATGTTTGTATCCGAATCATGGATGTATTTATCTATTTGCGCATTGTATATCTGTATATAGTTATCTAGTACTCAAGAAACCGGGAATCCTAGTTTGGGACTAGATCAATGTCTGTGTCTAGAATATTATTATTATTTTAAAATGGACATAAGGAGGAACGGGAGCGTAGTGGTAACATCTCGCTATATCTCTCGTATCCCCACACCAGAATGGTGGTGACGTCATAAAATAGTATGTGCATCCATTTTTGTAACTTGACGATTACCCCCACTACCAGATTTGATAGAATTTCAATGAACTTATCACCGACCTGATTTATAAAATTCTTTCCATTTTATATTGTATATAGCATAAGTTTTTGATAAATCTAATATGAAAAATGAAGCACCTACCCAATCCAATATTCGAATTTTGTTACTTTTATAAAAGAAATGCGTTTATTTTCATAGGCCTTAACACTCCGCCAAGTTTGTCGATTCGAAATAAAATTTGACAAAACTCAAGATAAGACAGAAAACGTAGTTAAATCCGATTGAAAAGCTTCCATTCGACACCCCAGGCCAAGTAAAGATTAAGACGCTAAGTAGGGTGCACAAGATATTGCTTCCAATGAAACATGAGGTTTTGGCATTTTTTGAGGATTTTGAGGAAATGAGGATCGCGACTCTTCGTATAGGAAATCAGCGGTAACCTGTTATTCAATCATAATATACTCTGATTTCCAAGACGCCTGCCAAGCGTGGCAATTATGGCAAATCCCTTTACCTTAAGAAGGAAGTCTATATCCAGCCGTGAATAGGTTGATGATGTATAAGAAATATTTATATAGTAGCTCCAGCCCCCCCCCAATAATATACTACCCTCTAATGTGGCTTCATCATACTACATATTGTACTAATTATCATCAGTTCACTGCTGTATATCAGCATCTTGCTTAAAAAGGGGGATTTGTTATAATCTCCAGGCTTGGCAAGCTTCTTTGAGATCGCAGTAGATTCTGATTAAATAATACAATAATGCTGCTGCCTAATAATGATCCTGGTGCATCCTTTTTCTGGTTCTCGCAGTATCCTCGGTAAGAAATGGAGCGACGCGGTTGATACTGGTGTCACACAGCAAAACAAGTCACATGACTTTATTTTCTAGAAGTTGCCGGTGACTCATAATTTATTTTCAGTGGGGAGAACATTCCGGAAGAAGATTGTAAAAAAGAGTTAATAAAACTAGAACTATGAGGAAGAAATCGACGAAGTAAATTATTTAGGAAGGGTAGGTTTCTATTAAGAGTATTATTATTAATTATTATGCTTCTCTATAAAGAGCTAACTGGATGTTTTGGACCAAGATTTAAAACCCAACTGACTCTCTACTGACGATTTTAAAATTCAAGCAAAGAAGTAGCCGAGTAGGTACATTAGGAGTATGACGAAGAAGAAATTGTACGATGTATTTCTTAAGCATACTAGCGAAACGAAATCAGTAATGTCAGTGTCTTCTCTTTTGCTATTGCTGGTACTGTTTTAATAATAGCTTTGTACTTGGCATGCGTTTTAGTGATTGAAGTCGCTATTGGTTTTCATGTACAGCTTCATTAGTTATCAAGCTCTTATGATTTACCTTTGCCATTTATTGGAAAAAAAACAGGAACTCGCTGTGTGATAATAATAATAACGCCACTTAATCTCTAATTTTTATTGCGTGAATTAATTGCGTGAATTTGTAAAAAGAAAAATACCGGACAAAAAGGGAGTCGCAGTAAAAAAGATTAGGAACCTCTGTTCTAATCAGTAATCTGTACAATTGTAAGAGAGCGAATTCCCATCTGACATACAGATTCTACTTAATCCGGGAAGTTATAATTCTATCGAGACGTGAATGTTATTGTGTGCCTAATAAAAAATAAAATAGATCTTTCTAAAAATTATTGCGGGATACACGACGTTAATTGGACAGAAGCATTACGCTGGGATTTGATAAATATTCATTGTTATTTCCAAGTAAACCGTGGCATTTATGACATGAGACAGTCAACAGAACCTTCCATCTACCGTCAATAGAAACCTGATAATTCTGCTCTACCGACTAGCAAATTGCTTGTATTTTTTTAATACTCAAAAAATAGATATGTTTTCTAAAAAAAAAAAATTACGAAGCATATGTATATGACGCAACGGTAATCATGGTTGTTTTTCTTCCATTATGTTCAAAATTTCCAATCTTGGTATAATTAGTTAAGTTGGATATTGATGAGAATGACTGGGGTATGAAATTTCGTCCCATCGGGTATTCTCAACATTTCATGGTCATCCTACTCAATTGTTGCAACTCTCAGAGTTTTAAGTGAGTAACTACAGAAATTGGTACGAGATGTCACTTAACACTGTTTCACTTGCAACAATATACTCTCGTCTTTATGTTATAAAGATAATATACTTTCGTATTTATGTTATAACGATTTATTTGAAAGCAAATTGTGATCTTATTCATTTTATTATGAAGCAGAACATTTTTAAAACTTCAAACTTTTAACTTGTTGTCACTTTATGATTAAAATTAATAGAGACAGATTTGTTAAATTATAGATATACACATGTCAAAATGCGTATGACACATCTGTGGATTTAGACGTATACTCCACATCCATATCAATCGGAAAATTTGACATTGTGACTTTAATCGCTACGTAACATCACATATTCTCAACAGATGGTGCTACTTTTAAATCTCGAAATACGTAGTCACAGAAGCTGAATCACGATGAAGAAAAACTATATACAACTTATATACAACAATGCTTGGCATATGTATATACAACATTATTAGTATACGTATATACAACGCTTAACCGGTCTGGTAATATTTTTGTAAACTTGCTCCTTTAGTTATCATTTAGAGACCTTGTGATCACTTTTAAAAATAATTTTATTTTTTAAATTTATAAATTACCATCTATATCTATCTTCTGTCTGTACTATTATAAAATTGTAAAACGCCATTACCTGCACATTAAATATTGAAATATATTTAATGTGCTGGTAATGGCGTTTTAAAGCTAACTCAGAACGATTAATTAAGGGCTCCTGAAACCGAAACCATATTTTGTTTTTTGCGCGTCTGTTTTTTGTGCTTCACGCAAAATCCAGCTGGTAAATTTTATCACTGCATTGCAGTCTTAAAAGTACTATTCTAATTTAACCAATGCAGCATGTTTCATCAAAGATGATCAAGTAAAACTAATCATACAGCCTGATCTTCGTTTCAGTAGCGGCCATTATAATACTAGAGCTCAAATAAAACCGGTTACCGGTTTTTTTTTAGAAGTCTATAATTATTTCGTGATTTTCCATTTAGCACGAAAACCGATATTCACGCGGCCGGAGCCGCAGGCAAAACCTATTTATTACATAAATTCGTATCATTTTAGAAAAGTTCATATTTTTGTCGAAAACAAAATAAAATATAATTTGTATTCGTCGCAGGGTAGCAACATTTATCTGACAATTATAATATTATGTAACCCGCATTTTAAAGCAGTTAGAATATTTTTTAAAGAAAATATCCTTCCCCTCCTGATCAAGGGGGGTCCATGCCCCTATAGTGGAGAAGAATTTGGATTGGGGATGATTGATAATGAAGATATTTTTTAAAGGATATCTAATTCTCTAGTCATAAGTATATTTTCTACATACACGTGATACAGTCAAACAATCGAACTAAAAACAAGTTTAAAAGTACCCCCCCCCCCCCCTCTAAAGCAGTGATTCTCAACCATTGTGCCGCGGCACTTTTGTGTGCCGCCAAATTCTTAAAGTGTGCCGTCAAATTTTAGAAATATATTGTATAGTGAAAATTATACTAATAATAATTATAACAGTAAAAATTACAATAAGAATATCCTTTAGTAGCATTGTCATTTTTACTACCAAATGTAAATAAAATTATCAGTAAACATCAAGCTCAAATTTCTCATTAAAACTATTTAACTTGTAATTAATCCCATTAATAAACGCACTGTTGTTTTTGTAGTACACATTATTTTATTTTACATTCAACTTTTAAAATTATCTTATTCTTTGTGTGCCGCCAAATTTTGAAATCGTTTAAAAGTGTGCCGCTACAAAAAAAAGGTTAGGAATCACTGCTCTAAAGCATTATCGAGACTGCTACGCTGTAATGTTCCCACTATTCCGAAACTCCCCAACTGATTCACTTTACTTTGCACTTTTACGGATCGTGCACTATTTTAGGCTCAACAGATTTGTTAGAGCGGTTTTAAACTTTTGCTGTTGATGCTATGAGTTTTATTCAGGGTTTGAACTTAGTAAAGTGTATAGATGGAAAAAAAAATATTGGAAATTTGTCAAATAAAGGTGAGTAAGTACTTAGTTTTATAGTCTCTCCGGCAAATGGACTTATGTATACGGGTAAGCGGGCTATTACTGTCTCTTCCTACTCCTTCCGAGATAGTGTAATCCTATATCCTATAGTCCTTTTTCTAAATACCATATTTCTTGCTCAATACACCTTTCCTACCTTATCCTCTGTTTTCCTCTCTACAAAGCCGCGGGAACGCGATGAGGAAATTTAACACTTTTTATAAGGCTTATAAAATGACGTCGTCGTGGTTCGCCACCCGACACGTCTCCTTGCTCGCGGGGGCGAAATGTGTGCTACAGATAGCCATTATGCTACATTAAACGGTCGTAGCAGATGGAAAGAAGTATTCTCTGTATACTTCAATGGGAAAGAGGCGTGACTGTATGTATGTAATATGTACTTTAGTCTCTGCCTACCCTTATGGAATATCGGCGTAAGTGTAGGTATATATGTATGTATATAAAATTGTTAATAGATTTTTGTCACAAATTTAAAACGGTTCATCCGTACGGTGGCTAGTATACAGAAGAATAATAGAATGGCACCATTACTACCTGTTTTGAGCCTGTTCAGGTCCGTATCTGGACACAGACCTTAACCATAAAATGAGAGACACTCCGCAGTTAAACTAAGGACCCACATAGTTTTACGTGGTCCATTGGCTTCCATGTCCTTGGTCACGACATCTAGTCAGCGCTTCTTAGGGCGACCCCGAGATCGCGCTCCAAGGACAGCCATATCGAGGCATCGCCTACCGACGCAGTCTCAGGGCCTCAGTTATTATTATTATTTCTCAGTTATTATTTCGTATATTCTCATATATTGCTGATTATGTTTATTTATTTAATATTTGACAATTATACTGTTTGTTTCTCAAATAATAAATAAATAATCTAAGTAATATACAAATAACGTAACGTACAAATACATATGTATTATAACATACAAATCATACATACACCAATTAAGTGACGACTTTCAAGTTACACAAGCAGATACACCAGTATAACAAATGAAAACCGACATTCACGCTAGCGGAGCCGCGGGAAAAATCTAGTAATTTAATAATTTTGTTGTTTATAGATCGAAATAAAAAAAATGAAAATAAATGAATGTCATAGTGATAAGAGAGTGCGGTGCTTTGTACTACATTTTACACTAACTCTGCATTTCGGAATAGAACTAGTGAGAAATTATAACAGTTGAAATGGAGCGCCCCACGCTTTTACCACGATGACATTAATTTTCTCGTTACTCATTTTATTACGAGTTTTATTTTTTTACTTTTTAGTTCAATTAACTATAAAAGCGTGTTTTTTTTTTAGTTTTTTAAACTATAATTTATTTTTCATTTTTACTTCGATCTATAAAAACAAAGTTATTGTATTGTCATTGATCCTTGACTAGCAAAATTTCGAATTAATCTGACCTTTTAATGTGGGTAAAAATCGAGTTCAATGATTCCTTTACATACATACAGGTAAAAAGCTAGTATAAAATAAAACTAAATATTATGTGAAATATAGTTTATTTAATTAAAATTAAAATATGTATATAATAAGCCATTACGAAAAAGTGAAAATATTCTTTGGGTTTGGATTCGTAACTTTTTAAGGGTTTGTATCTTGGATTCTAAAAGTGGTAGGCATTTTTAGAGTTCCATTTCACAGATGGAGGGTAGTTTTTAGAGTTCCATTTCACAGATGAAGGGTAGTTTTTAGAGTTCCATTTCACAGATGAAGGGTAGTTTTTAGAGTTCCATTTCACAGATGAAGGGTAGTTTTTCGTCACATGATACAATTTTAATCATTTTGGATTTGTACATTGCCAACACACCACATAACTTATCTTCATTTAGAAAAGTGGATTCCCTACTTATATCCATATCATAGGGTAAACCGTGCATTTGCTTATATTCTAATAACGACATATCATCCGGAATTGGAGGAAGTTCATATCCATTGTATTGGCGGACCATAGGGCTGTCGTTTTCAACTGTACCGTCATATTTGATACCTGTAAATTATAGTGTATTCGTAAATTTCCTTTAAAATATATATCTATTTTAATCTTCTTCACCAGAAGTGGCTTTAGGGCGTGGGCACAAAGCCACCGTGATGAAATGGTTGCCGGTCCGCGTAACCTGCAACCATCCTAGGATGCAGCCTGTGAGCAGTGGAGAGGATATCCCGTCATTTGAACAGAAGCAGACCCAAGTGGAGGTATTTGACACTCCTCCATTGAGGAGCCGGAGAGATAGACACACGAGAAGAGGTCGGTGCAAAACAAACCAAAGCCCGCCCATGCCGTGGAGATATGCTTACGCAACACCCTGACATGGCACAACAGGCTACAGAGGGGGGAGTGCAGTTTTTGATGGGTGCACACTCCCACATAACCGTTGTTTCGTGCTCTCTTCACAACAGTATATGTTAGACATTTTCCGTACGAAAAACGAGGAATAGCTGTGGGTCGGGTTAATATGAACGACTGCGATTTGCAAATTATATATTGTGCATGCGCCTTTCAAAATCGTTAAGGCAACATAACTTTATTTTGTTCTTTCTACCCACTTAAATTAATATTATTATCATGTTTTTCTAATATTCAGGTATATTATCTATTCTTGTTCAGTTTTTTACACTACAAGTAGTTATTGGATTAAAATTCACGAAAAAAAAAACTAGTTTCACTTAAGAAAATTGTAGATCTGCTGTAAAAACAGACAGATATGTATATACATATGGTTTAAATAGTATAGTTTAATAGAAGGGATCGTTTTTAACTTTGAGACAGCCTAGTCAATTAAGAGATATGTTAACGAAATTAACAGAAAACTCTGAATTAACCTCCGTGTTTTTGATGCCACGTAAGCGTAAACGTACGTCCCGCGGGGTGAAAGCTTGTGGAGATTATGGCAACCCCCTCCTTTTTAAGGCGAAGGCTTGTGTCCAGTAGTAAACTTCCATAGGCTGGTGGTGATGACCGTGATAATAGTTAAGTAAAACGTTTATTACTTTTCGCATGCTTATTTTATCGTCAGCATGACACTATTGTTGGATACAGACCTCCTCTAATGATCGCCACACTGAACAGTTCTGATTGCTCCCAATACAATAGATGCAGGTGGTCCTGTATCCACTATTTACCAGCGACTTTTTCAGTCATAAGTCTACTTTACCGACCCATAATCCAATACAGTGGTTGAAGACGGTCTGCGTCCACCGTTTATCAGCGACTTCATCATTTATAGTTCTATTGTACCGACTCGTAACCTAATACGGTGGTTGAAGACGGTCTGCATCCACCGTTTATCAGCGACTTCATCATTTATAGTTCTATTTTACCGACCCATAACCTAATACGGTGGTTGAAGACGGTCTGCATGCACCGTTTATCAGCGACTTTATCAGTTATAGGTCTCCTTTACCGACCCATAACACAATACGGTAGTTGAAGACGGTCTGCATCCACCATTTATCAGCGACTTCATCAGTTATAAGTCTACTTTACCGACCCATAACTCAATACGATGGTTGAAGACGGTCTGCGTCGGTCTGCGTCCACAGTTTATCAGCGACTTCATCAGTTATAGGTCTACTTTACCGACTCATAATCCAATACGATGGTTGAAGGCGATCTGCATCCACCGCATATCAGCGACTTTATCAGTCATCCGTCTACTTTAGCAACCCATAAAATAATTTCCGTTTCGGGCCTCGATTTCAATGATTTAAGGTCTCAACGATTCACTTTTGCTACCTTTTGAACCATATCGGCTACTCCGATTCCCCTGCTTACCTTTTCATCATCATCATCATTTTAGCCCGTAGCTGTTCACTGCTGAACATAGGCCTATCCAATCGAATTGCAGCGCGACCGGTCCATAGCCACCTGCATCCAGCGTGACCCAGCGATCCTCACCAGGTCGTCGTCGCTTACCTTTTATTGAGTAATAGTTCCCGTTTTGAAATACATCTCGAAGTCCTACGTAATAGTCTGTATCAGTGTTTAAATTCTGTAGTATATCTTTGAAGGCGGCCGGGTCATCATCTATGACAGTCAGTAATCCCCCCTCCATATAACAGGTTTTCATCGCTTCGTTCCAGTTAGCAGATTTCTTATTCAGTTTGTAACATTTGTTGGACTTCGCATAGTATTTGTAACCTGAAAAAAATATATTATTTTAATACATTACTATCCGCTGCTCGTGCATTCGCCCAAGTTTTATTTTCAATATAAGCTGTTTTTTATCTGAGTATTTTTTTTATTTTTTGTATTATTTATATATTGTGGACACATTTTTCAAATGCATTGGATCTAATCACAAACTATACTTATATAGATAAATACTAATACATATAGATATATTATACATCCATGACTCGGGTACAAACATCATCCGAAAAGTTGGTCACTACCATATTTTTAATGTGTGGAAGATACTTGGACGCATACCGTTGTATCGAGGGCACGACACAACGGTCATGTGGGGCTTGCACCCACTAAAAACCACACAACCCCCGTCTTGACCCTTGTGCCCGGCCTCTATCTATACGATTATAAAAATATTAAATGTAAAATTTTCAAAAATCAAAGATATCTAATAGCAAACTACTCAAATTATCTAATTAAGAGCTTCTGAAACAGAATCCGTCGATGTTTGTTTGTTCGGGCTTCAGGCAAAAACCAGCGGGCAGATTTTGATTAAACTGTTACAGTCTTAAAGGTACTATTCCGACTTAATTAATGCGGCATGTTTCATCAA
>WUAW01023370.1:18012-28386 GCA_017165845.1 Thaumetopoea pityocampa
GCAACTTTGTGTAATGCACAAATTGTTGTTCTGAGTCTGGGTGTTCTGTGTTTCCTATATTTTGAATGTTTGTAAAGTCCCCGCGACACAGGAATTAATCCTAATGCGGGAGGTGTTTTTAAAAAAGAAGATATTTCGAGGAACTTGAATCACCTCACTAGTATCCTTATGGTATGTCATCAACAACAACCGGTAGAAATCTACTGCTGAAAATGAGCCATCTCCTTTAAAAGAAGCAATTTGCCATAATCTCCAGGCTTGGCAAGAGTCTTGGAAAATTACACATAAGCGACCTCTCTTACCTTAACGGCGGCTACTAAAACAGGGATCAAGCTGTATCTTCAATCCTACTGGACCGATTTTGATGAAACATGCCGCAGTATTTAAGTCAGAATAGTACCTTTAAGACTGTTGGTTTGACCAAAATTTACCAGCTGGTTTTTGCGTGAAGCCCGAACAAACAAACAAACAAACATCGACGGATTTGGTTTCAAAAGTCCTGAATTAGTCGATCTAAGTATTTCTTTATTAAATATCTCTGATTTTTGAAAATTTAACATTTAACAATTTTATAATAGTATAGATTTTAATTGTGTATACGTGTCTAGCACAATTTATTTGCTTTACATATTATTATTTATTTTAATCTGTTTAAACTTAATTGCGAAATTCTTACTGCCACCATAATTATGTTTAAACAATCCTGTCCATACAAAGGTTGTCTAGAAAAAAAATCGCAGTTTGCGATAAGACCGCCCCGTGTACACTTTGTAATATAATTAAAAGGTTTAATTTAGCTTGCCTTGTTTGTGTCTTGTGTGCGTCAAGTATAGTAATTGAAATTTTACCCCCTTCTTGTTGACCGATTGTTCTGAAATGGTACACACCTTTAGTTCTAATGCAATTGTGTCGTTGTAAATCCAGAATGGCCGCCGCCACAAAATGGCGGATTATATTTTTTTAACCCTTCAATATGGGTATTAAACGAAAGGGTAGACTTGACTAGTAGAATACAGTAGACCATGAAAAAGTAACTAAATAAGGAAAAAACTAAAAACTTGAAAATAAAAGGAATATTTTTTTTTTAAGTTAAACTGTTTTATTGTAAAGAAACATAATAATGATGCAGAAAATGTACTAAAAGCTAAAAAATAATTACGTAGGCACCAGTCATCACACCACTTTCCTTATCAATGGTATCAATTCTGATATAACACAACTTAAATTATTAGTAACACAATTTAATTTAGATCCTCCGTCTTTGTCTAATGCCAAACGCCAAACCGAGATAACAACCATTTATAGCGAGTACCAACCTACATTTCTGTTAAACGGTTCAACAAAATGTTGCGTTTTTGAATATCTTTAGTCGGTATGTTCGGAGGTCGTGTCTAAATCTTTTAATTTTGTCGTGTTTTAACGAAACTGAGAGCATCAAAATTGTAGTTATCTGGTTAGTTAAGTTCTGTTACCACAGAATTACCAACATTTTATACTTTACTGAAATGTATTAAACTGGTGTGCACTAAAAGTATATTCTATTCAGCTATATTTTCGCGAATGGGATTATGTAAACGAATCGACGTCGGATTACCATACCAACAGACACAAGGAAACACGGTCAGAAACACGCACTTGTAAAGTTACGGGCTAGCACATGTTCCCACGCAATCCCTTGATGTCGTATGTGTCTTGGGTCGGTTCAAATGAAAAATTTGCAGGCTTTTAAAGCAGTGAGAGTTCATGGTAAACAAATCAGTAACTATATTTAAAAAAATGTACATTTAGTACATACTTGGGTATGAGAGCTACAAACTTAAAATCATCATTGCACCTTTTTATTGAATCTGTTACATAGGTATAGTAGGTTTGGTGTAAGTATATATTATGTATGTATATATGCATTTTTATTTTATTATAATATAAGATTTTAAATTAATATGGACAGTACAATTGCATCACCATATCTAGGTATAAATCCTATCAATTCAACGATGTTCTGGAAGAATCTAGAAGAATACTCCATCAAATCTCATTCTATTCCGTTCCGTTCCATTCTGTTCTATTCTTCATTGCCCAACAATATAAAAAAATACAAACTTAATAAACAAATAACAGAAAATGTACATTACACGGTCTTACCGAAATCGCGATCTCTTCCAGATAATTTTTGGATGAATAAGATCAATCTTCTATACATATATAATTAATTACTTGTTCTGACTGACTGGTTCATCAACGCAAAGGGCTACAAAGCTGAAATTTTGGTAGTAGATGCGTTTTATGTTGTAAGCATCCATTAAGAAATGATTTTTGGAAATTTCACCCTTAAAGAAGTAAAGAAAGGGATGAATGTTTGTACGGAACTCCGTCATTTTCAAAGTAGAATCCCTGTTTTAGTAGCCGCCGTTAAGGAACGAGAGCTCAAGTAAAAGTCGACGTGGCTTTTTTTTATTTAAATCCATTATTGTTTCGGAGTTTCTCATGTAGCAGAAAACCAATAATCACGCGGGCGGAACTGCGGGTAAAAGCTAATAAAATTATATAAGTATAATATTGAATTACTATACGTTTTATTCGCCGATTAAGGTTGCTTCGAACTTGATCTTTATGAAATAAGTTGTTGATTTGATCAAGGTAAGTTCTTCCTGGGCGCCCTCTTCCGATACTTCCACTCACCCTTAATCGACGAAAGTGTATGAAAAGATGTATGGATGTGGATGAGACGAGAGTGATGTGTCAGGATCGTCGTATGTGGCAAACTGTGGCCTCTGCCTACCCTACACTTATGAGATACTGGCGTGAGTGTACAATTAACGACCCTTACCTGAGAATGTTTCGATAAGACAGTTGTTTAAGTTCGCTCAACAAATATGTAATTGAAATTAATGTAGTTATTACATCAACGTGCATAGTAGTTACAATAATAATTCCCTTTATAAAATAGGATCGCGCACCGTCCGCGGGTGCCTGACGCGTAAGATATTTGATATTTATGCTGCTAACAGCACATAGATCCAACGATGCTGGTTAATGTCAATAGAGACTGCATCTATTTAGCTATTCGCAAGGTCGGGATGAGAGTAAAATTTCAAGGTCGAATTTGAATGCAACGTTTTAATGTGTCAAACGAAATGTTTCTGACGCAAAAAGGATAGAAAGAAGGTACTTTATCAGAGAAAGAGAGAGAGCAAGATAGCACAATATAGTATACGTTTAGTAAAAAGCATTTTCATTATATCTCTGTAATACAGTAAGCTCTACCCGCGTGAATGTGGGTGTAGCTAAAACTACATGGAAAATCACAACACAATCATAGATTTATATAAAAAGCCACTGAACCACTTTTACTTGACCTCTCGTACTTTAAAGGCGGATCAAACTGTATCCTCAATACTACTGGAACTGGAATTTTGATGAAACATGCCGCAGTATTTAAGTCAGAACAGTACCTTTAAGACTGTAACAATTTAATCAAAATCTACCCGCTCGTTTTTGCGTGAAGCCCGAACAAACAAACATCGACGGATTTGGTTTCTGAAGCCCTTAATTAGTTGATCTGAGTACCTAGTCTGTTTTAAATATCTTTGGTTCTTGAAAATTTGACATTTGACTGTTTAATAATGGTATAGATATATTATTGAGCATAGTCTACCAAAATAGGGCATATAACGTAATTGTAAATTATGGTTAGCCATTCTACTCATTGATGGGTTGACAGCCTAAAAGGCATAGTCTGTGTTCGTTTTGTATGTCAGCTTCTTCTACCATTTTACTTTACATGTAACAAAAATGTTTAAAATGCACAAGTATTGGACGACCAAATAACCCGATAGCATGGATGAAATTTGACTAATGTACATAGCGACGAATAATATTATATACCTACATAAAAAAAAGATACCTAAAGATCTGGAACTTGCGCACGTTTTCACCAACTTCTAAGGTGGCATTCACGAAACAGTCCTAATGGTCATGTCGGTGAACGATCTCATCCCAGAGAAACCTCCTTCACACATCTTGGGAAGTTTGGGATATGTGAACGGTCGGTGATGACTGGGATGCAGAAAGCGATCTTACTCGGCAATGCCCATATCTCACAGATTTCTCTCCCAATCGCCTTGACTAGCGGCAGCGTAGTTCTATTATTCAATCACATTCAACTGCAATCTTTAAGACTACCAAGCATGGAGATCATCGTCAAATCCGTCCTTTTTATTGCGGAGGTTTATGTCCAGCAGTGATCTTCCACGAGCTGATGAAGATAATTATCATTAATGCAAAGACGTTACCCTTGGTACCACCTTAGCCTTGGTATTGATTTAAGGATAAAAGTCCATAATTATACCTTCTCTACCAAGTGTACACTCCTGCCCATTACTCTGGTGCATCCTTTCGCTCATGATACACAAAGTGGTCTATATCGACACCCAGGGGTCGAAGATGACCTACAAGGGGTCCACGCCAGCTATCAACAACACATTAGAATCTGATGCATTTGCAACATTCAATATTGGTGTTAATTCTGCTGTAACAGAACTTATCTAAATTTAGTCTCTCCCTATCTTTTTCTAATGTCAAACGCCAAAACGAGATAGCAAATATTTATTCTAGCCAGTACCAACCTACATTTCTATTAAACGGTACAAGAAATGTTGCGTATCTGTAATCCGTATGTTCCGAGGTTGCGTCTAAATATTTCAATTTTGACGTGTCTAAACGAAACTCACGGCACCAAAATTGTAGTAATCTCGTTTTTGGCGTTTGTCATTAGAAAAAAATAGGCAAAGACTAAATTTAGTTAAGTTCTATTCCCGCAAAATTAACACCATTAGCTGAGAAGAGGGTCTACCCAAAATCGAAAAATATGGCAAGTGGTCTATAAGATAAATTATTTTGGGGACCTCCGCTTTAGCTGATACCGCATCCACAGGAAGAGATGGAATGCCGCTATTTCCACGCCAGCGCCAGACAACGCAAGTCTAAATATATAACGAAAACATTTATAAATAACACGACGCGTTTACGGCGCCATCAATCAACTTTAATTGATGTATGTATAAGCTATAAAGAGAAGATGGATGCCGCCGTTAAGATAACTTATGGCTACCATGCGGACTTTTATGTGGCTCGCGCAAGGTGATTATGGGTTAATTAAATAAATGATAGTTAGCGTTAAATATTATACGTAGTATACGTGTGTATCTACGTATGTACATACGTAGATACGGACTGATTGATCACGGATTATTGTTGGGGACGGCATAAAAACAGACGAATCAGGATATTTATCTATAAAAGTATGTATTAACATTTATCNTGTATCTACGTATGTACATACGTAGATACGGACTGCTATTGTTGGGGACGGCATAAAAACAGACGAATCAGGATATTTATCTATAAAAGTATGTATTAACATTTATCTGTTTAGTATATTAATATTTATCTATTTAATATTAATTAAGTAAATATTAAAAATATTAAATTATATAAATGTTTATTATTTAAGAACACGCGACTATGAATTATATGAATGAATTCATTCGAATCAACAAATCATTCGAATAATTGGAATGCATATAAAATCATTCAAGTNAAAATATTAAATATATTAAATTATATAAATATTTATTATATAAGAACACGCGGCTATGGATTATATGAATGAATTCATTCGAATCAACAAATCATTCGAATAATTGGAATGCATATAAAATCATTCAAGTGAACGGCGACCGACTCGTCGCACTGTGAACAGTGTACGTAACATCTGTTCTTATAACTGTCCATCCGTTACTAATTATTCGACTAAATGTAATAGTATCCTACTAATTTTGCATTCGATTTGCAAAATTCATCCTCAGTCCAAATTTATCCCCAATGAAGTGGCACGGACCACCCCTAATTAGGAGGGGAATTGGGCCCTATTCTACCACGCTGGCCTGGTGCGGATTCATATACTTATTATATTATGCCAGCATGCAGGTTTCCTCACAAAGTTTCCCTTCTTCGTTGGATGCATTATAAACTGTGAATGAATTAGAAAAAACTCACTGGTATGGGACCGGGATCGAACACACGACCTTTTGATCTATATCGTGTCTGACACCATTAGACGACTAATATACTTAATTGAAAAATTAGTAGTTATTAATGAGTCGATTGTTCAATTAGTCATATTCGCAGATATCGCTAAGGATTTAATTTAGAGCTATAAGAATCGTCCGTGATCTCAAACTCACAAACCGTATTGAATCTTTAAGTTTAAGGAGAGATTTCTCCNAAACACACGACCTTTTGATCTATATCGTGTCTGACACCATTAGACGACTAATATACTTAATTGAAAAATTAGTAGTTACTAATGAGTCGATTGTTCAATTAGTCATATTCGCAGATATCGCTAAGGATTTAATTTAGATCTATAAGAATCGTCCGTGATCTCAAACTCACAAACCGTATTGAATCTTTAAGTTTAAGGAGAGATTTCTCCTCCTTATGTGTTGAGGAGTTGTTTGACATGATGCCCACAGCCACTTTCTACCATCGCACCGCTCACCATCGGCAGAGAGTTCATCCTCACACATTGGAACCTCAATGGTCGCGTACAGTGCGGTTTCAGAGGAATTTCCTCCCGCGAACGCTTTGATTGTGGAATAAGCTCCCTGCTGAGGTTTTCCCGAAAGATTACAGTATGGGGTTCTTCAAGAGGGGAGTGAGTAAATTTTTAAAGGGTCGGCAACGCGCTTGTGATATTACTGATGCTGCAGGCGTCCAGGCTGCGGTGACCGCTTACCATCGGGCGGGTCGTAGGCTTGTTTACCATAAATAAGAATAAAAATTAGGTACATCAAAAACATTGAAACCATTATGGCCAGGGCGATGTAACTGCGTTCTTTTTTTTTCAACATTGTTTTTATTTCGTAACTGTTGAAATACGTCAAAATAATAGCGCAAATTTAAATTTTATATAGATACAAAACAATTTTGTTATAAAAGCAATATAGAATAAAGGCCAATCAGGCCACACTTTTTTTTAATCTGGGGAAAAGGGTTATGTAGGGTTTGAGCCCGCTAAAACACTCCGTGTGATCTTCTCTAGGCTATTGTGATCACGTAAGTATTCAATCAGAGCTTAGATGGGCTTTGGACCGAACCTTATCTCTTGAGAGAAATACATCTCTCCCCATTATTCTTTGGGGCAGATGCTTGCGTTTCCAGTTTCCTTAGGCCTGTGATTGATCGGACACTGAATTACCCCTCTCATCGCCTGCAGTACCTCTAGCCGCTCCAGTTCTCATGGCATCAACTTTTCAGTTTTAATTAACGAATAATTCGAATGTATTCCAATGATGGGATGGATAAAAGGAAGAATAGTGAGACAAAGGAAATCTGTGATATGGAAGTAGATGTAGTGACAAAGTTAGAGAAAGGAATGCTTAGATGGTTCAGATACATAGAGAGGATGGATGAAAATTAATGTCATTATGGTAAAAGCGTGGGTTGTTCGATATCAATTGTAATAATTTCTTACTAGTTCTATTTCGAAATTCAGAGTTGGTGTAATAATGTAGTACAAAGCACCGCACGCTTTCACCACAATGACATTAATTTTCTCGTCAATCATTTTATTTTTATATTAAGAATTATTTTTTACTTCTTAGTTCAATTAACTATATAAAAGCGTGTTTTTATTATTTTTTAAACTACAATTTATTTTTCATTTTTTAGTTCGCTCTACAATAAAATAATGTTTTTTTTTTAGTTTTTTTTTGTGTAGCTACATCCCCGTGCTGGGAGTGGGTAATTTGGGCACCTTCTGCCTTTCTTGGATGTGGTAGCCGTTTCTCAGGCTCCCTCTCCGGAAGGAAATCGTTAATCCTGAAGGTCCTGACGAGCACAATCTAATATTATTATAATTTTATTGGCACCTTTTTATCGTATGTCACATGTGATAAGCACGTACCACATATATACATATGTGTACGAGTATATGTGAAAACATAAAATCATTACTTCCGAGATACATATTTTCAGAAGGACGAACAATGTGTTCGTCGGTATAATAAAATAGCTTACAAAATAATAATGTGTATGTGTATGTGTCTGTGTGTGTGCATGTGGGTACGTGCGTGTGCGCGCGCATGCGTGTGCGTGTGCGTGCGCATGCGTGTACATGCGTGTGCGAACTTTCATACGTATGTGCGTGCGTGTGTGCTTCGTATATACATATGTATAGAGTATTCATTAAATAAAGATACAACAGGAGAGATCCAATGGAATAAGTTTAGGAAATGACTCGGAGACACTTCTCCCTTTTCATACTGTCCAAAAATTATGAGACGAGTAATTTTAATTTTGGATTGCCCAAAGAAACTACGCTCTATTTTTTCTCATTCATGATCTATATCCGTCTTTGATGTCATATTTATCTCTGTGCCATTTATAGCAATCGACTTAAGAGATGGAGACGTGAAGAAATAACAAAGACAAACAAACACACAGTCTCGATTTATTATATTAGTAAGTAAGCAAAACTGTGTTAAGTGGTTTGTTTATCCTTCGTTATTGTTATCGACGTGATTTATACCAGACATAGAAAGGACTAGTATCCAGAGCCAAAAATCGTCGTGATAAGACAAACAGCAAAATATTAAGTTGTANCTGTGTGTGTGCATGTGGGTACGTGCGTGTGCGCGCGCATGCGTGTGCGTGTGCGTGCGCATTTGTGTACATGCGTGTGCGAACTTTCATACGTATGTGCGTGCGTGTGTGCTTCGTATATACATATGTATAGCGTATTCATTAAATAAAGATACAACAGGAGAGATCCAATGGAATAAGTTTAGGAAATGACTCGGAGACACTTCTCCCTTTTCATACTGTCCAAAAATTATGAGACGAGTAATTTTAATTTTGGATTCCCCAAAGAAACTACGCTCTATTTTTTCTCATTCATGATCTATATCCGTCTTTGATGTCATATTTATCTCTGTGCCATTTATAGCAATCGACTTAAGAGATTGAGACGTGAAGAAATAACAAAGACAAACAAACACACAGTCTCGATTTATTATATTAGTAAGTAAGCAAAACTGTGTTAAGTGGTTTGTTTATCCTTCGTTATTGTTATCGACGTGATTTATACCTGACATAGAAAGGACTAGTATCCAGAGCCAAAAATCGTCGTGATAAGACAAACAGCAAAATATTAAGTTGTAACTTAATTGGGGTTCACGCTTGCAAACTTTGTTTATCATTCATTCTCTGATTGACAACATTCTTCTTTTATTCTAGAAATAGAGGAATTAGAAGTAACATATATTATTTTCTTTGTAAATGAATTAGAAGCAACAATTATTTTCTTCAAATATTCTATCAAATAGAAACTACTATATTCTGTCTACAGTTCTTTTTTTTTAATTACTTAAAGAAAAAGCAATTTCACCAGATATATTATTGAAAATCTTCAATTTTTTTATGTATAAAATTAGAAATAACAGATATTGTTCTTTTTATGTTTTTTATGCAAAATCTGCGATTCAATCAATTTCTATTTTGAGAATGTTAAATACTTTCTACTTCATTAACAATAAGAAAGACAATAAGAAAAGTAAATTGTGAAATAGAGCGCAATTATGTGGNAATTACTTAAAGAAAAAGCAATTTCACCAGATTTATTATTGAAAATCTTCAATTTTTTTATGTATAAAATTAGAAATAACAGATATTGTTCTTTTTATGTTTTTTATGCAAAATCTGCGATTCAATCAATTTCTATTTTGAGAATGTTAAACACTTTCTACTTCATTAACAATAAGAAAGACAATAAGAAAAGTAAATTGTGAAATAGAGCGCAATTATGTGGGACAAGCAGGATGACCACAAAATTGTAATGTATTATATACCCAGGCACATACAACAGTTGCCAATCATTTTGCGATTATAAAAGGACCATCTGTATTATTATAAAACTGTTATATGTTAAATTTTGTAAATGAATTATATTAAAAAAAAAACTACTCAGATCGACTAATTAAGGGCTTCAGAAACCAAATTCGCCGATGTTTGGTTGTTTGTTTGTTTGTTCGAACTTGATGAAAAAATCTGCTGGTAAATTTTGGTCATACTATTACAGTTTTAAAGGTATTATTCCGATTTAGATACAGTTTCATCAAAATTGGTCCAGTAGAATCGAAGATACAGCTTGATCCCTGTTTTAGTAGCCGCCGTTAAGATACGAGAGCTCAAGTAAAAGTGTTCTAAAGCTTTCTATATAAATCTATGATAGTTTCGGGATATTCCATGTAGCAGAAAACCGACATTCACGCGGGCGGAGCCGCGGGCAAAAGCTAGTGTGTTATAAACTCC
>WUAW01023398.1:12253-26175 GCA_017165845.1 Thaumetopoea pityocampa
GCCGTACACAAGTTAGAAATAATCCAGTGGTACGGGCTCGGGATTGAACCCGCGACCTTTTCGATTGTGAGTCGTGCCTAGCACCAATTGACTACCAATGTGTTTGTACAGACAGTGACTGAAACCGGCATAAATCACTTTGCGCTAGTTACCACGTCTCGCACTCTTGCTTCAGTCACTTATAAGTAGCGTTAGAAGTTAGTTGTACATATTGAATTACGTTTCATATGTATAATATTAAGTACCTACCTAAAAAATATAAAAATATTTGTTTATTTATTTACTTGCTGACCGTACACTGCTACAAATCCAAAATCGGCTCCGAGCTGATTTGGCTTGTCTATTACGTACCAAATTAACGCGTTGGCTTTACTGCTATTGATTCAGTCGCCATTTTTTATTTCCGTTCGTTATTTGCACGGCTTATAGTAATCATGCAGAACCACACTTCAGAGCTTCATCAAAGCCTCTCTTGACCGCTATTTAACTAACCCATACTTCATACAGTAATGTACCATCAGTGTCGAACGCGCCACGCCGCGCATTGCGCGTAGACATGCGCCGGAAAGCACGCCATCTTGAAATGTCACATTGACATTACAAACTTTTAAAAAAAATCATACCAAGGAATCAACGATGTGATTCCAAGTACCTGAAGTTTTCGTTTAAAAAATTCTGTGCAATATACCACATGTTAGTGGACAGTCTGAATAACGTGCAATATTTAATTGTAGTTAAGTGTTATTGTTTATTTTTTATTAGTGTTGTAATTTATTAATGTTTTTATAATGGATGTTTTCGAGTATCAGGTATGTTTTTGTTGTGCAAATTTGTTTTAAGATGTTTCCTTGTTTTTGACGTCATTAATAATACTCTTGGGAGCCTGTTAATTTGTGCTTAGCTAGCTTCTCTATATGTAAGGTCGTGGTTTCAATAAAATGAGAATCTATAGTGATGATAGGCAGTACTTTTTCATCTGAATCCTTCTTAAAGCCGTGTTTTATGGGTTGAACATGTGCGTTGTCGGCATAATTAAGTCACTCACTCTGTATCTGTGTACGCTCTGAGATCCAACTGAGGCATGCTCCAGAATAATGGGCAGCAACTTTATTTTGCGATTCAGCCGAAATTTATTGCGATCTCAAAGACGCCTGCCAAGCGTGATTACAGCAAATCCCCCCACCTTTAGACGTTTATAGAAGGAACTAAGACACGGGTTGATGCCTGTAACGACGAACATCTTACATAGAAAGAAGAAAGAAAGCAAGAAAGAAAAGAAAGAAAGAAAAAGAAGGACAAGCACAACAAATAGAGTTAACAAAATAAGAAAGCAAATAAAAAAGGATCATCTACAGAGGGGGTAGGTTACAATCACAATATGCTAGTAATTTTATTAAATGCCTGTTCGAAGAGGTCCCGTGTCAGCTTGATGCTCCAACACGGGTGGTTGAAACCCGCGGCGTGGTCCAATGGTATTCTGACGAGACTCGTTCACTTCTCCGGTACCCTCTGTCCCTTGTGCTTTCAAATATTCCATGAGCGAGCAATACAACCCCTCTAATTAACAACCGTTAGAGGGTGGATTGATAAGTCCGGTAAAAATGAAACAATGTGTTACTTTTTACAAATCGTCGGTCAAATCACGAAATGGCGTATCTAGGTTTGGACAATTTTACAATACAGCGATTTTGTGACAATTTTACAATAAAGCTCATGCACGTATAATGCCCATGATTCCAACTTTATTACCTAATTGGAGTCGTGAAATATTTTACATTTTAATAATAAAATCACAGTATTGTAAAGTTGTCCAAATAAAGACACGCCTCGTCGTGATTTGACCGACGAAATGGATGTCATTTATTTTTCAACGTGCTCTCCTTTTAGAGCTGTACACGTGGTTAGACGATGCTGGAGTTTTTCGATGTCCTCTTTGTATTGATCTTTTCCGAGGGCTTCAAATTACGCCTTAGTTTCGGAGATAACTTCTATGTTGCAAATCTTCGTCCCCCAAACCATTTTTTCCATATTTTGAAAAAGGAAGAAATCAGTGGGAGCCAGGTTAGGAGAATACGGTGGATGGGGAAACATTTCGTCGCGCAACTCCACCAGCTTGGCCGTAGCGATAGCTGAATAATGGGCTGGAGCATTATCGTGGTGAAACAGGATTTTCTTCTTGGCAAGATGAGGCCGTTTTGCATTAGTTTCTTGATTCAATTGGTCAAAGAGTGTAGCGTATACTCTCCATTTATTATCTTCCCTTTTTGGAGGAAATCAATTAAGATTGGACCTCGTGCGTCTCAGAAAACCGTAGCTATAACTTTGCCTGTTTATGGAACCATTTTGGCCTTCTTCGGAGCACTGCCACCTGTTTCCACCCACCGCTTACGTTATTGTTTTGTCTATATTATTATTATTATTTCTTGCTTTGTCTGTAGTGTGTAAAAATGAATCCATATTCATCTACAGTGATGAAACGGCGCAAAAATCATCTGGGTTTCGTTCAAACAGCCACAAATTAGCCTGGAAAAGAGTCACTGTTTCACGTTTTTGATTATTTGTCAACAAACGCGCCACCCGTCTTGCCGAAAGCTTGTTCATGTGCAAATGCTCATACAACATGTTGTAAACTCGTTCATGTGAGATGTTTACAGTGTTGGCTATCTCTGTCAACTTCACTCGTCGATCTCGCAATACGGTATCGTGGATTTTCGTGATCATTTCTGGAGTGGTTACTTCAATTGGACGTTCTAAGCGAGGAGCGTCTTCCGTGCTTGTTCTACCACAACCAAACTCAGTATACCACTTGTGAATCATCTTTAGTGACCGAGAAGATTCACTATAATACTTATCAAGAGATTTTTCGTTTCTATGATGGTTTTTTGATTCACTATAATACTTATTCACTATAATACAAGAGATTTTTCGTTTCCATGATGGTTTTTTGATTCACTATAATACTTATTCACTATAATACAAGAGATTTTTTCGTTTCTGTGATGGTTTTTTTATGTAAAAAGTAATGTTTTATCAACACTCGAAATTCACTTTTTCCATTTTAACAGCGAAATAACGACTTGTTCGGTCTAAATGACTGACGAAACAATACTAATTCAAATATCAGTTTGAAATTTCATGTGTGTACCCTCAAAACAATGACCAGTCCAAACATGTTATAACTTGTATACTAGTGTTACCGCTTTATTCATTTTTACCTGACTTATCAATCTGACTTCGTATAAAAGAATTATAACCATTTTTACTTGAGCTCTCGTAGCGTAATAGCGGCTACTGAAACGGGGATCAAGCTGTATCTTCAGTTTTACTTGATCAATTTTGATGAAACATGCGGCACTATTTCAAATGGATTAGTGCTTTTAAGAGTGCAAGAGTGTGACTAAAAACTATTTTCTAGTTTTCGTGTGAAGCTTGAACAAACAAACGAACAGACGCGAAGAAAAATAAACTTGGTTTCGGTTTCAGAAGCTTAATTAGTCGATCCGAGTTAGATTTTCGGAAATACATTTAATTATATAAATCTACAGACTTCATATAAATGTACAAACCATGACGTTATACAATTTTATAATAGTATAGATAAACAAATTCACTCATATAATTTATATATGTAAACATAAAATTAATAAAAAATCTTCAGATGCATCACTTAGAAATAATCTATATATAAATAAATGAAATTTTCTATGATTTCGAATCGATCTTAAGCTTATATATGACTAAGCACGTAACCAAAACCTAAAAAGGCGTTATAAATTTGTTATTTGTCCGTTTGTTAACATGAGCTAATATCCAAAACGTCTGAACCAATTCTGACGGGACTTACATTGGGACATTAAGACTATCCTGAAAACTATATTATCCTGGGAATGTTTATACAGGCTCGGAGTAAAAATTAAAAACTGTAAAAATTTGAAGCAAAATGACAGTTAAAAAAAATTCAATAACCGTAAAATTTTTAGAGCAGGAAACCGAAACTACGGGCAATGGCTAGTAATACGTATATTGACCCTCGTTCAAAGTTTTCCTGACTCACCTCTAGACACCTCGAAACGTTGAACACTAAAATCTATATCTATACTATTATAAAATTGTTAAATGTCAAATTTTCAAAAATCAAAGATATTTAAAAACAAACTATCCAGATCGACTAACTAAGGGCTTCTGAAACCAAATCCGTCGATGTTTGTTTGTTTGTTCGGGCTTCACGCAAAAATCAGCGGGTACATTTTGATCAAACGGTTACAGTTTTAAAGGTACTATTTCGACTTAAATACTGCGGCATGTTTCATCAAAGTCGATTCAGTATAATTGAAGAAACAGCTTGATGCCTGTTTTAGTAGCCGCCGTTAAGGTACGAGAGCTGAAGTAAAAGTGATTCTAAGGCTTTTTATATAAATCTATGATTGTTTCAGGATTTCTCTTATAGCGAAAAACCGACATTAACACGGGCGGAGCCGCGGACAAACGCTGATCAATAAATGAAATCCTATCAAACATAATTACACCCGCATTCTGTAACAAGGCACGTGAATTACCACAAAAAAAAACAACCAACCAATTTTGTCAACGTCCAAATTACATACCGTCCGTGGCGTCGGTAAACGTACAGATTTGCGAAATTACAACTTACCGGCCGGGGACTCGAACCGGAGACCTTGACACGACCGTGATTACCCGTGGGAGTTTTGCGATCTGCGCACTTCCGGTGCTCGTTTGGATTTGTGATTTAAGTCTGGCTTATTTTTCGATCTGTAACCAAATGAGATTATTTCTTTATTACCCGACTGCACCAGAAGGAGGGTTATGTTTTACGAGTGTATGTATGTATATTTCTTAGGTAGGCTCTGTAGTCTAATCGGCTTGATAGATTTTAACTTGATTTGAACTTAACATTTTGCATCAATAATGTCTTTTAAATTGTATATGTGTGCGTATGTTCTAAGAGTCTGGCACTTTATGTTTTATGTATTATTAATTATGTAATTTAGTCTGTTTGTAACTTAACTGTTGAATTCTGAGTGCCACCATACATTGAGTTTACATAACACGTCTCCAATGCGAGAATCGCAGTTTGCGATAAGACCGCCCCACGTATAAATCCTTGCTGATATTATAAATGCGTATGTGAGTTCGTTTGTTACGCTTTCACGTCTCAACTACTTAACCGATAATCGTGAAATTTGTGCGCACATTGTCAGGGGTACAGTGAAGGACACAGGGTACTTTTATACCGATAACAAAAACTGTTCCCGACGGGGTAGAGAAAAATAGTTTACATAGTTTTCAAATAATTTTATTTTCCCCAGTCTCTGACGTGTATATAAGAATATCAAATTTAAAAATACAATTTTTTCTATTCCTCGAGAATACTCATTTTTTCGGGATTAAGGTGTTTTCAGTCCTCCGTACCCCTGACAATGTCTGTACAAAATTTCATGATGATCGGGTGATCAGTTAAGGTGCGAACGCCATTTATATAGGATTCACTAATCTGTGATCACAATCTGATGATTCTTTCATCACGGTGTGCAGATCAAAACGGTCACACATCACTACCAGTGTATCGTGTACGTAGACAAAGATCTGTCCGCGTGACCTTGTCGCAGACTCGAGGCGTACTTAAATTACACACGTAATATTTGCGGCCGTGCCGTATAATTAGCGGCATGCGATCGGTCAGCCTAATTGTGGCCGGACACGTGGGTCGTGCGCGTTTAATCATCGGTTTAAGTCGAGCTGAGGTTTACGTCTTGGCGTGATCCGATCGTGAGTTCAAGTCGCACTTATGCCGTGGAGTGTGCGTTGCCATGTTAGACCGATCTTTGATCCGAACGCCGAAAATTTTGTCCTCCGTTCGGACCAGTGTAGCGTTCGGATTACAGTAAAGAGAATCTGTAGGGTATTCTCTATACTGATATAAAATTTTTAAATGTCAAATTTTCAAAAATCAAAAATATTTAAAAACAAACTACACATTCGACTAATTACCGGCTTCTGAAACCAAATCCGTCAATGATTGTTTGTTGGTTTGTTTGCTTGGTCGGGCTTCACGCAAAAATCAGTGGATAAATTGAAGATACAGCTTAATCCCTATTGCAGTAGCCGTCGTTAAGGTACGAGAGGTCAAGTAAAGGTGGTTGTAAGGCTTTCTATATAAATCTATGAGTGTGTCGGGGTTTCCCATGTAGCGGAAAACCGACATTCACGCGGGCGGAGCCGCGGGAAAAGCTAATTATGAAATAATACAAATGTGTACAGAGTATTATGAAATTTTAAATGTATCTATTCAACTTTTTAAAGAAGTCATATACTCTTGTTCAGTTTCATTTAGGTCGCCATTGCTTAGAAGGAAGTCATTAATTTCAGCCTCAGAGTAGCCTCTAATAACGAGAAAAAAAAAACGTAAAACAAATGCGCGCTTGATACGTGCTTGACATCCGGTGAGCCACTGGCGTGGACTATCTGCGAGAGAGGGGGCGCGGGTGGGAGGGGTGGGCGCTCGGATTACAGCCCCTTTAGCCAAGTTGATAATCTATAATCGCTAACGCTAATAGAAACGAAATAATGTTTTTTTAATATTTTTTTTTCGTTTCTATTAGCGTTAACGATTGTAGAATATCAACTTGGCTAAAGGGGCTGAGGTGTTCGGATAAATTTCACGCAAAAGTTACTCCACGGATTTTCATGGTTTTCACTCACATACCTATTGCTTATAATCTGGAATAAGATTTAGTTTACATTTTTGCAATAAAAATATTATTGCAAAGTATTTTTTTAATAAATTATGAACTCGAGCATCCCATAATACTTAAATAGTCTATGTAGGTAGAGCCGAGGAAAACGACTAGTCTGATATACAATTTTTGACTCAGTGTTCTGTACCCTGCAACGTTGTACTCGTTTAACGTTGACATTGTGCTCACGCAGCGCTGCAAAGGAACCGAGCGAAGAGAGTCTACGCTAGGGCAGTTAGTGCTGCCAACAGGCTAGGTCCTGCACGCAACACTGGCAGAAAGAGAGACACGTACCGTGGACGGAGATAGGGTGTGAGTCATTATCACCGTCACATAGTAAGACGTACTTTGTCACTTAATAAGAGCAGAACCTAGTGCGATGAGCAGTGATCAGGTCTCGCAAGGGTTTCTGGACTCTTGTAATAAGTACAAGACTAGCTATACAAGAACAATATCAATACTACAACCTGATTTACTTTTGCAAGACCCACACTAGGTGAGTCTAAATCTTGGTCTTGCACACATAACACTAAATCCAACACGAGTCCGTGGTCTCGTAAACGCGTGTAATAATCTTTATTTTTTAACGATTTTATTGTTCGTAAAAATGCTATTAAAACACTTTCTAGGTAGTTGACGTCGTCAGCACTAGCTGACATTGTTGTCTTTGTTGCCATTATAAAACGCATAACTTCTCTGATACCGTTTGTCTCTGTTCTCGTGTGTGAACCCAGTAAGCGTTTTCAATGAAATTTTACTGGAGAGTCCAGAAACTGTTGTACTGCTCTTCCTGTCTGGTATGGCTGTTAGATAAATGTTGTATTCGGTGTTCCTTTATATAGCTGTCGGAGACAGAATTCAATAGAGCTTTACTAGGTTAATCCGAAAATGCAATAAAATAATTTTCCGATAAAATGTCTATTACTGCGTTTTAAAATTGCCCAACCGTACTATTGAAAGAAATAATTTATTTCTTTCTTTCACATTTATTCAGTACAAGCCCAACAGATAAACTTAACAGTACAGGAGAGCGAACAAAGTGCACAACATAAGAAAAGGAACGCGTCCACGATGCGGTAGGTTTACAATCGCTATAATATACTGGTTATCCTATCCATCGGGTGGCTGCCCCAAAAAGTCCCGTCTCAGCGTGTCGCTACAGCCCCGGTGGTTTGCAGCCCCGGCGTTGCGGCGCCGGTGTTCTGATGGAACTCTAATGTTCTCAAATTATTACTACTTACAGGTTTCCATTTCCGAAACTCCGGAATATATCATCACCATCATCGTGTCAACCCACAGACGTCCACTGCTGGACATAGTCCTCTTCCAATGATCGCCACACCGAGCGGCTACGAGCCGCCTCCCACACGGATTCCCCGCGACCTTCACCAGGTCATCGGTCCACTAGTCGGGGGTCTATCCGCATTACGCTTTCCGGTTCGGGGTCGCCACTCCAGCACTTTAAAACCCCAACGTCCATCGGTTCTGCGAGCTATGTGCCCCGCCCGCTGCCACTTCAGTTTTGCAATCCTTTGAGCCACGCCGGCGACTAGTTCTCCCGCGGATTATCTCATTACGGATCATATCTATAGGAAAATATAGTGTGCAGAAATATATATTATGATACAATTTGTAAAATTTCGCTAATTTAAATAATATTGAATCAATCGAAATGAGTTTAAAACTTGTTTATATTTCAATGTAATTCGTGTGGATCCAGAGGCTCACTCGTGCGCACGCGTTTCTGTCGGGCCGACGGATCGCGGTCACAAACAGTTCTCAGCGCAGCACAGAAATTAAAAAAAAAAAATAGAACTGTCCGCTTATCCGTTAAATTCATAGACAACGGGTTCTGTTTGACAGTTAATATTTACCGGGCCGCCATGTTTGCGCGGAGATTTCGCAGCGGCGCACGGAAGAGTGTTTAGTTGTTTCGGGTGATTCTATTTATATTTACATTATTATCACGTGAGTAACGCGCGTTAAGCGGGAACACGGTATTTCCTTTCACCGCACAAAGGTATTCCCTCATTTTCTTCATACTCCCGGACAACCCTATGATAACAGAAAGTAGATCTAAAACAGACATTACTAAATATTTTGAAACACACCGTTTAAATGACTGCATAGGTTTTGTTGAGATATCGAGACGCAGACAAATTGTTTAGAGATTGGTTATCATCACCAAAACCTGTGGAAGTCCACCGCTGGACTTAAACCGCTTCCTCAAAAAGGCGACATTTGCCATAATCTCCACGCTTGGCGCGGCGTTTTGGAAATTATATTAGATGTTAATTGAATAACGGTGTAACGTTGCTGTTCGTTATCGAGGTACACCCCTAACGGACTCTCATAACGTTCACGAGATGATATGGATGGAGCGACGTTATAATAATAACGTCACTCCATCCATAATATATATCATCGCATAATAATGCGAACGCCACACAGCGACTAAACACAGCGCAGTGACTAGATATCATCATCATCATCCTCCCCAGTCCATATCGTCCCCACTGCATGGGCACGGACCTCCCCTGGTCAGGAGGGGGATTAGGCCGTAGTCTACCGCGCTGGCCTAGTGCGGGTTGGTAGACTTCACACACACATGCGGGCATGCAGGTTTCCCCACGAAGTTTTCCTTCTCCGTTAAGTACATTGGTGTCAGTACAATGTAGACCGTACATGAATTACAAATAATAACTCGGTGGTACGGGACCGGGGGATACGAACCCACGACCCTTCGATCGTAAGCCGTGTCTAAAACCACTACACCACCAATGCACCATAACCAATCACCAATGACTAGATATAATTAGAGTGAATTCAAAAAAAGTTTGACAACCTCCGCGGTAAACACGACAGTCTCGGCACACAGGAAAAACGCAGTAAATACGACGGAACAGGTGAAAACTCAATCAATATTTGCCGAGCACTCGGCCGGTGCGCTCGCACGCACCGGCCGCACGCGTGTGTGTTCGGTGGCACGCGAACACAACGAGAGCGGAGCCGTGTCGAACAGAAACAGCGCGCGTACCGTTATTAATTAACGTTTACGTAAATAGCGCGCTATTTTTCACATAACAGCTAAATAGCGTGTGTTTTTGCGATTCATATAACTATCGCGTGCTGTGTATGGCGGTTTTATTGAGGCTGTGTGGCGCTGGCATAATGGTAGCGTTACTCCATCTCTTCCGGTAGATGCTATAACAACCAGCTGAGGGTTGTACCAGGATACCAGACAGCAGCGTTATCCTTTCAATGAAACAAAATCCACTGCGATCTGCAGACGCCTGCCAAGTGTGGAAATTATGGCAAACGCCTCATTTTTAACTCGGAAGCGCATGTCCAGGAGTGAACTTCCAGGGGCTGATGATCATGATGTGTATAAAATATTGACTTAAATCAAAATCATTGCTTTTTTGTAAAATATAAAAAAAATGTTTGATCCCACTAGTGGTAGGAGTATCACATAGACTCACACAGATCTGCACTAACTAAATCAATTCGCATTATAAAAAGAAATTAACCAATTGTACTCGTTATTAACCTGTTAGACGCGGCGGGGTGTTGCGCGTGTGTCCGACTCACACCTACACCGGCGCAGGCGCATTAGAACAAGGATTACGCGTTTCATCTGTATATTGTTAACAGTTTTATGAAATGATCTAAAGACGGTCGTTTAATTCAAATAGTGAGCGGGTGAGGTACTAGGGGGAGCCACTATAGTGGCGCGTCGTGCCTAACAGGTTAAGAACAACTCACGCTTGACCAAAAAGTTTGCAATTATTAACAACCAGCTTTTGCCCGCGGCTCCGCCCGCGTGAATATCGGTTTTGCCGCCACATCAGAAATCCCGAAACAATAAAAGATTTATATAAAAAGCCAATTACCACTTTTACTTGAGCTCTCGTTCCTTAACGGCGTCTACTAAAACAGGGATCAAGCTGTATCTTCAGTTCTACTGGACCGAATTTAATGAAACATGCCGCAGTATTTAAATCGGAATAGTACTTTAAAGACTGCAACAGTTTAACTACCCGCTATAGTAGTAAATCTACCCGCTGGTTTTTGCGTGAAGCTCGAACAAAAAACAAATAAACATCGACGAATTTAGTTTCAGAAGCCTTTAATTAGTCGATCTGTGTAGTTTGTTTTTTAAGTATCTTTAATTTTAAAAGTTTGATATTTAACAATTATATAATAGTACTAGCTTTTGCCCGGCGCTGCTCCTGAGAGTCGATTTCAAACCGCCTCTAACGTCACATTTGCGTTGTCGGCAGTCGCTGATGCGCTCCATGTCGGTGGAGCAGCGGTGGCAGGACCTGGCCTCGCTGCTCACCATCCCGCCGCCCCCGGACCAGTACCAGCACTACCACCACCACCACCAGCACCCGCACAACATCAGGTGAGGGTCTCATACACATCACCTCCTACATATATACAGTCACGCCTTTTTCCCTACTTGGGGAATCGAACCCCGGTTTCCCGCGTGATGGGCGGGGATATTGACCACCATACCGAAGAATTGGGGTAGACAGAAATCACTTCTTTCCACTTGCTACGAACTAAGTAGCTATCTGTGTCCCGTTTTTTGCCCCCGTAGAAAACAAAACGTAGCGGGTGGTGAACCACGACGCCGCCATTTTATCCTTATAAAGGAGTGTTAAAGTTTTTCATTGCGTTTCCAAAAGGGTGAAGTAGGAAAAGTGTATTGAGCAAGAAATATAAAATTTGCGAAAACAATTATAGGATACTACTATCTCGGAAGGAGTAGGAAGAGACAGTAGTAGCTCGGGGGGTCGGGGTCGCTTACCCGTATACTTAAGTCTATTTTCCGGACAGGCTAAAAGACTAAGTACTCCCTGACCTTCTACGTGTACAAATAATAGTTGCTATTGGTATATACACAGGGATTCTCGTCGTTATTAGCCTGCTCATGTCCAGACTTCATAAATGGGGAGTTGTACAATGGGGAGTGTAAATCTTCACGTTTGACAGGTCAAGGAGGGGTCTGCGTCCAGTTCAGCCTGTTATCCAGACCTAAGGCATTTCAAATAAACATGCACAGTACAGTAGCACCACCGTAGGAAAATCGCCATTCACGCGGGCAAAGCCGCGGATGAAACAGTATTATTACTGTATTACTTAAATAACAAATACAAGAAAATTTTGGTGTTACGTTTGTTCTTTCTGGAAGGCAATTTTCAACGTTACCAAAACGTATTACGGTTTTAAACGTATCGGCTCGGTTTGTTTATTTGCTGAAATCTGTTCGCAGCGCTCACGGTGCCGCTGGGGGGTACCCTCCGAACTACCACCACGCCCCGTTGCCGCCTGTAACTGAGAAACACCCCGATACCTACGGTGAGTGTATATAGAACCTTGCGAAATGGATTTGGCCTCCCATAGTAACCGGCACATCGAGCGGTTTTGGCTCAAAACTTCTCGATGTGCGACAGGAGGCTTCCTGTCGCTGTGAGTCACCCGCGACCGTTGACCTAATATATGTAGATATAGACGCAACGCCTAGTACAAAACTCACGACAAAATGTCCGCAGTTGACGTATACACAGTTATGGATACTTCTACGATTGAATAATTTAATTTGGAAGCTACTGCTTATAACATAGTGCTTAAAATCGCGTATAGTGTTAAACGGTACAGACAATGGTGTCAGTTCTGCTCTAACACAACTTAGCTAGATTTAGATTCTCTTTTCTTTGTCTAATGCCGAACGTCAAAACGAGATAGCAATAATTTTGGCGCTGTCAGTTTTGTTTAGATACGTCAAAATTAAGTTCTACATACAAATTTAAACGCGACCTCGGAATACGTAAAAACGCAATGTTTGTTTTGCCTTTTGACAGAAATGTAGTTTGGTACTCGCTAAAAATGTTTGCTGTCTCGTTTTGGCGTTTGTCATTAGAAAAAGAGAGAGCCGAAAATTAATTTGTGTTACATCAGAATTGATACCAATAGATAGAATAGATATAATATTGATAGAATTGATATCCATTCATTTGGAGTTTCGTCTATTGTCGGTAATCGCCAAAAAATTAACGACTGAGAACAAAGAAGCGCACGCGGCGGATTCGTGCACCTCTTTGATGCGGACGAGTTTCGTCCGGCAATCGTGTGTCTATAGATATATGGTCTAAGGACAAAAGCGTTATCCAACCATTCAACCGATATCTACTACCATCTCCGAGATTTCTGCCAAGCGTGGAGATTATGGGAACTTCCTCCCTTTTGTGGAAGGGAAATCCTTAATATCATCACTCACTGATGATATTGATGATACAGAAAATAAACCGAATATATTCGCATGTTTGTCTGATAAAGATCAATGTGTTATTTCGCAGGTGCGACAGCTCCGATAGATAGCGCCTACAAAGTGGAGTCTGCACATCATCCGCAGCAGCACGATGGAATCTACTATCAAGTACGTTATGGCATGTGTAATTGTATCGCCTGAAATGTTACGCTCCGTAGTATCACGTACCCTCGACAAATGGCGTTATTTTCAATTTCAATAGACGAACCCTTTTCGTCTATTTTTCATTGTGGCAATCGGCTGCGTATTCACGCCATTTCTTCCCGTGTCATATATACATATTTTTGGCGTCATATAATATTTTTCCAGTTAATAATATAATATCGGTTTATCACATTTTATCGCTTCTTGAGAGTTTTGAAGTCAATCCGACGAATACCACTTGTACCAGGCAAAACTCCTGCAGGCCTATTGCTTTGAAAATTTCTGTTACTTTTCATTCATGGTCACAGTTTTATTCCAATGTTTCAATGTCGTTCACGATTATTGACTATTGATAAACAAAATAACACCAAATTTATATATGAAACATCACAATCATCATCATCCCCAGTCCATATCGTCCCCTCTACAGGGGTACGGACCTCCCCTGATCAGGAGGGGGATTAGGCCGCAGTCCACCGCGCCGGCCTGGTGCGGGTTGGTAGATTTCACACATCCATGCGGGCATGCAGGTTTCCTCACGAAGTTTTCCTTCTCCGTTAAGTACATTAGTGTCTACAATGTTGACCGTACATGAATTACAAATAATAACTCAGCGGCACGGGACCGGGATTCGAACCCGCGACCCTTCGATCGTAAGCCGTGTCTAAAACCACTACACCACCAAT
>WUAW01023422.1:1358-14238 GCA_017165845.1 Thaumetopoea pityocampa
AAGGAACATAAACTTCCCGAGATTACTCCAAACAAAAAAATAGGTACCTAACAAGCCGTCATATTTGCGTCATATTCATTGACAAGGTCACATCAGGCAGAGAGCAATTTTAGGGATGTTATAAATCGATTATGATTTTGTGTGCAATTATTAATTATTACATACATACGCTCACGGTTGTAATCCCTTTCAGAGTACACGAAAAACCTTGCGATATTGTTTATTATTATTTAATAAAATCTAGGATACATATTACAATTCTAATTACCTAAATATTTTTAAAATAAATTTGGTGGATATTATTTTGTAAATCGAAAATTATACAACCAAATAAATATTGAAGTTTATTTTTACAAAATTATTCATCATCTACTGACATACTCTCTTCGTCACATGATGAATCTTCACCGACATGGATAATTCTCTTATATTATCGAAAGCGATATCTCGTTCCCAGTACGATAATATTAATTGTTTAGTCCTTTCTACTACACTTGCACAATTTTCAGCGGTGACGTAGTTACATGCATCAGCAATTTCAGCATCTTATTTGCTATAAATGGTGGACTTGTGTTATTTCTTACTACATACCCTTTCACATTTGGCCATATTAATTCAATGGCGTTGTACTGACAGTGGTACGGCGGTAGTCTTAGAACTGTGTGCCCATATTCTGCTGCAAGTTCGTCCACAACGTATCTTGGTGGTTATCGATTTTCTTTTAATATAGGGACCAACTCACATTTTAACATGGACTCATCTACGTTGTGGCCATGATCACGAAGTAAGTTTATAATGTCGGACTTTTTGTTGGCTTGCGTAGGCATTTCATTTATTATTTGAGAGTGATATGATGCGTTATCCATAATAATTACTGATGGTTCCCGCGTGACAAATAATGACAGTCTTTCTCCTTTTCCTATAGGCATATTCGAGGTCGACACTGCAGTGTCATCCGTCCAGCCCCTTGATAGTGTGGTTGGCATTAAGCCACGTTTCATCTGTAAATAACGTTTCCCCAGTCCTCAATTCGCTTAGCTTCCCTCAAATATTTACACCGAGCTAGAGCAATGTCTGTGCGTTGCATCAATGCTTTTCTTTTGTCCGCTTTTTTAAATGCGAATCCTGTTTTCTTCAATACTTTTGCCAGTGGATAGACTATATAATCATTAATCTGTGGTTCATATCTATTCACAGACCAAGCAGGAACAATAAATTAGTCCACAGATTAATAGAGTATAGTACTAAAGTAGATTAGTCGATGTTCATCTCGGACCAATTAGTATAATAATTGGTCCTAGATGTTCATCATCTTATAAAAAACTTAGGAACCGGACTGATTTTATTTTTATTACGAAAATAGCACAATAATTACAAGTTGATAGTAAGCAAACTAAGGCGTGTCTTCGAGATAAAAGAATAATAATTAAGTTTGCACTTGGAGAGTTTTTTAGTAGTGAAAAAAAAATATTGCAGTAAATAAATAAATCTATTAAAAATCCGTAATACAATTAAAACTTCAACAACATTAAATTAAGTTCCCGATTCCTCTCGGGAACACAGGTGATCCACATGGTGCAGAATTATATGATATTTCCAACATTGCTGTATACTAGTGTAATGCTAAATAGTTTTAAGCAATAACCACTGTAAAAATTAATTGAATAAATAATAATAATTATTATTATAATTGAAACAATATGTGCAGCACTTACTAGAGTTTAATCGCAAGTGACATTGTATTATTAAAGATAAAATACTTTCCAGGTATCACACCGTACAAATAGACCACTTCTAAACGCCTATCAATAGAAATTAGCAACTATTGCCATCAGAATTATCGCAGGAATTAACAGGCAATATTTAAAGAAATAAACGATGGCGAAAAAACCAGAATAATGATAAGCTCAAATGTTGAGAATCTAAAATAATAAATACACTTACCGTTATGTTGCGGGTATAACATAACGGTAATGTCCATACATAATACACTTATTACGTGAGGCTTGCACCCACCAAAAACCGCACACGTTCTATTACGCCAATCGAATACAATGCCGAGTCTTCTCAGGTTAAAGTAATTTAAGGAGAGCGATAGCTCTACACCAGTTATAAAAATATGAACTCTCTGAGAGCTGATACGCTACGTACTCCATAAGTGTCACACCCAGCGGATTTAAATTTTGTGCAAATATTTCTCATCTTTCGTTATACCATCAAACGCATGCATACGGTGGATATGATTAGTGAATTATATAGTAATAATTATTTAAATGTATATTATTTCTTTACTTTTCAGTCTGATTTAAATACGTGGTAAGCTATATTAAAAAATAATTTATATTTAAATAACTATTTTCTGCTTTTCTGATTTGTGCTACGAAATTTTAAAATTACTGATTCAGATTTTTAAGACGTAGTTTTTAATATTATATTGCACTTATTTCCTTGCATTGTCATACAGTTCTGAGCTATATTTACACCATAAAGCGAGTTAATAAAACATGCTAAAATTAATTTTGTTTGTATAAGAATGGCTTAGTAAGTTGTTGTATATAGCCTATGTTTTTCGAGTGTATATACTTTTCAAGTCATATTTTTTCAAGTTAACAATAAAATAACGGTATCATATTTCATAGCTTCTTGGGAGCTTTGAAGTTAATCCAACGAATACCACTTTGTCCAGACAAAATTCCCACAGGCCTAAATTGCCTTGAAAATATATGGTCACTTTGTTATGTTAGTCACATTTTTATTCCAATATTGCAATATTATTCAAGTTTATTGACGATTAATACACAAAACAACAGCGAATTTATATATTAGAACATCACAGTAAACGAATTTAAAACGTAAAAATTAAACTTCAAGTGATGCTTCACTCAATTTGCCGCCAAAACTCTCAGAACAATTTTGCCGATTCTGTTGTAACAGAACTTAACTAAATTTGGTCCCTCCCCATGTTTGTCTAACGTCAAACGTCTACGTTTCTGTCAAACGGTTCAAAAAAATGTTGCGTTTTTGTGTATCTTTAATCCGTGTGTTCCGAAATCGCGTCTAAAATCTTTTAATTTTGACGTTTGTAAACGAAACTAACAGCACAAAAATTGTAGCTATCTTGTTTTAGCGCTTGACATTAGAAAAAGATAGGGAGGGACCAAATTTATTTAAGTTCTGTTACAACAGAATCTGTACCAATGACTAGGTACCTAATCTAGTGCTTTGTATATGTAACAATTTTCTCTGTGTATTGTACGAACGATGGCGATGTGAACCGAACATACTCGCGGATTGTTTAGCACTTGGGACTGTCTGTGACTAAATCCTGCGCAATCGTCGTCAGACAATTTACCGACTAAAACTTGCACAAACCTAATATAAGGGTGTTGCCGCAATGTAAATGTAATCCGCTATTACCAACCCGTATTGGTGGGAAAACTCCTAAGTAACCAAGCGTAAACTGTGATTTTTATGTAACGCTTAATGACTGTCAACCTATCCACGTAAAAATATTCTGCAAGAGTAGGTCAGCGAGAATGACCGTTCCTTGATTTTTGTCCCCGCAAAAGTGTCAGACTAGACGGCAAGTGGCCATCGATCTAGTGTCACTACCAGAAAGGCCTATGTGCGACATGAACTGAGATTGTTGTCGCCTATGCAAAACATTAAGTCCTCGGGGTTGCCAAGTACTGCTAGCGTAATTTTTATAGGTTATCAGCATAGAAGACCAGTTAGCAGGATATATGGAATTATTGGCCAGTAAAATTCTGGCATGATCCGCTCGTCTTCTCCTTAGAGAACGTTTATCTTTTGAAATTTGCCCTTTGAGGAATGTTTAAGGATTAACCAACGAGGATGTTTAAGATCGATTAAACAACACAATATTCAATGGTGAATAGTTTAATAATAATAATTTAACAAAAATATATATTATGCATGTCCGTTAATACGTAACTACTTTATGTAGATACCTACTTGTTGTAGAATTAACAACATTTAATTCAACAAATACAATAATAATTAATTGACGGTGCAATTCATCGATGTGATGTTATGACCAAACTATCGAATACTCGAATCTAATACAACTATAGTATAGTAGTTGTAGATTAACAAATTGTTACCTTACGTCGTATTTAACTCGTGTTTTATAAATGTGCTCGTACATTATAAAAGGCACCGCGTGACTTTTAACAACCCAATAATCAATAATTAAGCATAATTTGTGGAAGCCGTTCCTACTTATGAGATTCATGTACGTTATTGAATTCAGCTTTCCTAAGGCATGAGGATTTCGTAATCGGGGAAGCCGAGCTCCTGTCCGCCGAAAGAGATGTAGCAGACTCCGTGAGATTGTTGGACCTTGCCGGTAGTGACACTGCCCTCATGTCTCACACGGCCAACGTACAGTGGCTCGCCATCTTCAGTCTCGCCACCGACGAACGCGCCAGGAGGCACGTTAGATCCATTCGTGGGCACCCAGTTATTAGGGCCTCCGACTAGAACCTGTAAATTTTATTGAACTAGTTTTAGTGAAGTATTCAACGCACCTAATATATTATTATAAATTGACAACTAATTGGTTTAGAGGCAGCGCACCCTGCTTTCTGTGGCCATTTGATCTCTAGTTCGAATCCTAGTATGGACAGACTGTGTGATGAGCACAAATGTTTGTACCTTAGTTATATTTATTAGCGTTTATCTATATATCTTTGTTTAGCACCCAAGACAAAGGGAATCCTAATTTGGGGCTAAATCAATGTATGTGAAAAAGATTCACAATATATTTATAATTAAATCATTGGCCTATCAAGCCGTTGTCGACTGCGAGTAACCAACCTGTAGACCTCATAGCACTACAAAACGAGAGGAGAGACGAAATTTAGTTTAAGTTTTAATACATCAGTATTGATTCCAGATTGGACAGCTCTGATAAAGGAACATAAGTTCCTTTATCAGAGCTGTCCAAACCAAATAGGACCGCGGGCCAATACTAATCATTAAATAGATTGGAAAGCAACAGAAATAAATACATATTTTAATTTATTGAAGAAAAAATAAAAATAGTGATAAAAACTTGTTGCATTACGAACAAATATTTCATTCATTTATTTGGGATGACATAAAAATAAAACAATGTTCTATCTAAAAGTGGGCTGTGGAATAAAAATATGTAGACGTATTATTTGCGTCATTAAGTGGAGGTATCTTTAAATAGGGGATATAAAGTCATATCAATAAATTCATTTTGTATAATGAATAAGCTTTCTATAAGGAATTTGAAATTATTCGTCTGCAAAGTGGTCATTTTCAATTAGGTTTTTGTCGGATAAGATATTTTCTGAATACAGTGTAGGGATTCCCCATTGGATTACTAAAACATAGATAGCAATCACTTAAAAGTTTTACGACTTACTATAGTTGGTAAGAAAAAACTTTACGTCAACTGTATGAAATTATTTAAATCGATAGCAAATAATAATTAATAATAACAAAGGTGGATTTGTACATAACGCCTTAAGCATTGAGGGCGTCAATACATGTATGACATGAATAAATAAGTTTGTATAATTTCTACAATAATTGTGTGGGCCTAAAGAACCCTGTGTAGAGTGCAAAACGCACTACTACAATTAGCCGATTCACTTGTACTGTTTGATATACTTTAGTACATGGTATATCAGATCATGTGGAGTGTACGTAAACAAATTCGCGCCTGATAAACATACCTGATATTCAGGTTTTCCATGTTCGAGGCCTCCCCATGGTACAAAAGCGACACCGTGAGATGCGACCAGTTTTCCTGGTAATGTGGCACCTTCGTGTGAAGCTCTGGCGACGTATATCGGCTCTCCGTTACAGTCTTGGCCACCGATGACGGTGCCAGGCGGGATTTGACCGCCCGAGGCGTTTACCCAGTTGCCTGCCCCCCCAACGGGAACGGGACCGGGGCCGCCGGGGTAGCCGGGAGGACTGCTGTACAAAGGCGCAGCCACGGGAGCAGATGGCGGCACTGCAATTAAACATTACTTAGTATCCATTAGGTATAGTCGTAACTAGAATGAGAAATATGTGCATTTTATAATCGAATGATTTAACAAGCCATATGACACCATCGTACAACAATGTCACATTACAAAATGGCTACTTTACATGAAAGCGGCTTAAAGTTTTGGACTGGCATATCTCTGCATTTATTTCTTAAATGATTTAATTAATAATAACTTTCAATTAGCATGCAAAAATATGCAGAGATATACGCGTCCAAACCTTCAAACAGCTCTCCTGTAAAATAGCCATTTTGTAGATGTTATGTTGTTCTGTGACAGTGCCTATAGGTTAGAATGCGTTATTAATGTAATGAAATTAATCACCTTGCACTTGCCATGTAAATATATACAATGTTATTTTTTGTCAAAATTATAATAGTTTGTTCGGGTTCATTGGGAGAATTGATTGTATGTACAATATCAACAACTTTAAGCATGATCAGTTCCGAAATCTTATTGCCTACACGTGGTAAGCTCATCCCGCCTATTATGTTATTGTTCAATGAGATTAATTCTTATATTGTAGAACAAACAAAACGTATTTACTGAAACCATGCGTGCGTGCGTTCGTGCGTGCGTGTGTGTGTGTGTGTGTTTAGATATCATGCTCAAGTAACAATTCAGTTTGAATGAATATAATAAGTTAAAAAGAAAATGCGTGCTTGAATGCTTTTATACAAAAAAAGAAAATCAAGACAAACATCGAAGAAAATATACAAAATGACAGAAAAAAGCTTAGTCACAAAATGTACCCAACATACCAAAAAGTCAAACCAGACGTCCGAACGTCAGCAGCACCGGATAATAAAGTGAACACGCAACTTCCTTACTACTTTTATTTTGTTAGTCGTTCCTTTGAGGCAGTTTCATGAATTACACCAAGTATAGAAAACAATATCCAGATAAATATTAGCAATTAACATTCAAGCGTTGTCATACTCTAATAGAAAGAAACTCAACGTTGTTGAGCGCCACCCTTGTGGAAATGCGAAATGCGCCATTGGCCGCGCGCGCCCCACGCCGTGCGGACGCCGAAGTGGGAGACAGGGAAAGGTGAAGGGTCCACCCACTCCATAATCATCGCTCCGGTACTCCTGTCGCGTACCATCAGCCTGCCACACCTCCATTCGACCAAGAATTTTCTGAACTCGTTAGGATTCATGATACCCGGAGTCGGGACCTCGACCTAAGGGCCAACATGATTTCTTTAAATCTAGTGATGTTATAAAGATAGAACGGCGGAAACGGCATGCTACACTACCTTGTCCGGTCTCGTCCTGCAGTGCCTAATAACCGACTTGGTGTTCTCCCAGCCGCCGAGGATAATTTCGTACATAGGGTCCACCTCGGCGGGAGCGGCCGTTAGAGCAATGTGGCAGTTGTGGGGACCGCGGTAATCGAATTGCACGGAGCCCGCGGCGACGGGGCCGAATTTATACTCTAACTTGTCAGGAGTATCAAACTCTGCACCATCTGGATAAGAAACGATTTCGTGTTGTTGGGTACGTTTTATGCGCTACGTGTTTAATCGCGAAAACTGACCTTGAATTAATAATTACCTTCAATCTTCCAAGTTCCAGTAGCCCCCCAGCCAGTGCACACACCGACGAAGGCGACAGAGAATGGTTCGGGATCAGACCACGAGATGAAAGGGATAGCTTCACCGTCGCGGCCGGCCGAGATGATGCCACCGTCCCAGCGGACCCAGAAACCACGGAATTCACCGGCATTCATAATACCGGGCGTCTCGATCTCAACTTTTTCAGGTTTAGTCCTATTCCGCCTGATCACACTCTTTGTGTTACCCCAACCTCCAATGAAGACCTGCCGACGATTTTTTTATTATTATTATAACTTATGACACACAGATAGTAGGAATGAAACAAGAATTAAAGCTATAAATATTCTAAGAAAGGTGCACTCTTGTCGATCGGTAGGGCGTCCATAACGCCGGCCGCATTTCCTCGTTGTACAGCTATTGTTAAACGTTGAGCTAAATACCGGCCAGCGTTCTGATCGTTTGTTGTGCTGACCAGGCGAACCGCGACCTCTTTGAAAACTTTGTGAATCCAAGGCCCTAAATTTTCTACTCCAAATGCCTCATTAATGTAATTTGTACGGTTTTAAATGAATTAAATATTTTATTATTATCATTGGCTCGAGGACTTCCACTGCTGGACATTAGCCTCTTTAAAAATAGGGCTATATATAATCTCCACGCTTGACAGGCGTCTTCGAGATCGCAGTAGATTTTTATTGAATAACATAACGCGGCTGTCCATTATCATAGTGCATCATCATAGTGCATTTTTGACCTCAAGGACCAGTAAATTCATAATTTAAATCCCGCGGACCACTAATAAGACTTTTTATTTTTTAAATATATTTATAAAAAAAAAAGTGACCAGGTTTGGGAAGTATTAGTATAACGTCATTTAAATTTTATGCGTATATTCCTATTATTTCTCCTTAATCCATTTTGTCACGTATTGTTATGAATTGAGTTATATTTCAATGCATCTTAAAACATAACGTGATGAGTAAGTATATTCCACTTTTTTCTGGGGACCAGCAAAATTTTTTCGTGGACCACCATTTCGGCGGCCTCTGCTTTAGCTAGTTCTCAAAGCACCTATGTGAAGAGATGGGGTGAAACTTTAATTCTTCATTGTATAAATCACAAAAATATGGTTATTAAAGCTAAATGTACAAAGACGAGCTTAACCCACAATTGAATTTTATTATGTCGTTTATGAAAGTATTATGTCGTCGCCACACAGCGAATATTACTTCACTGTAACCAACGTATAGTTAATGGATCCACATGTTGAGTAGAATAGCGTCACAAGTAGCGTTCTTCCGTGGATATCGAAACAGCGACATCTTGACAAAACAATAATACAGTATCGTTCATTCGCTACCTCAGCAGAAATGATTAAGTATTGAACTGGTTTAGTTTTTGTGTTATTATTAAATAGTACTTTAACCCTTTATCTCCTCCTGCGGGTCCTGTCAGCATCAGTTGAGGATTGCATCAGTGTAATGGGTAACAACATTATCATTCAACCTGGGATGTTCAGGACGCCTATGAATCGTTGATATTTTAAACCTAGTACCTAACCTTGACTAGTAATGAACTTCACCGGCTGATTATGATAATGATTATCGAATACTTAGGTACATCTGCATACGTCCCATGACTCTAACTTACCACTTTCACCTCACCTAGATTCATAAAGGTCAAATACCAGCACTCGTTAAGGGTTTTCCATATGTGACCTTTTAGAAAAAAAAAATGAGTTGTTTACTATCGAAAATATTTCATTGTTTAATACGATTTATGTATATATTTACCTCAACCATTGGGTCAGATTCTTGGGGTCCCATTGTAAGCGCGATGTGTGCGTCATTCGCTGCTCTAACTTTAAACTGCACAGATCCACTAGACACCGGAAAGAAATGGTATTCAAGTTTATCTTCGGTATTGACCTCTGAAAAAGCAAGAACGTGGAGTCAATACCCTTGTAATGTGGTATAACATCTTGGAATAATACTACGTAAAGCTTCAAGCACAGTTTAAATCATAGATATTTTAATATTAAGGTCAACGACTGTTAAATTGTTTAATATTCTATTGGTGGTTGCACATTGCTTTCCTCGATTCCTATTTAGTTATGCGTCTGTCTACCATTCTAGGCAGGTCTCTTAACGCAATTCTAAATATAGGCCGGCAATGTGTTGGTATGCGAGGCGAGGTTCAGTGCACCCACGAATTCATATCGTGGTGTTGTCATCTGAGACCTGTTCATTGCTGGTTAGACCTTGCTATGATATTACACGACACAAAAACGTTGACAGTGCCAACGTAGCTCTCAGTTTAATGATCGTTTTAGGAAAGTAGTCCAATTGGTGATGTCATCCTATCGAATCGATACTGTAATGACCTCCATTCGTTGTGAGGGGTTAATTTAGAGGGTGATTTAAGAACTAGGTCAAAATGAAATGATTAGTGTGTTTTGTAGGTCAATTAATAATCACGACTATGATCTTCAAAGACAAGTTCGTTTCTTCGAATGTATTCAAGGCATGTAAATAATTTGTAAGGTTGTACCTTAACACTCTTATAATTATGTATGTAGATACCTATCCAGTTGATTTAAAAATTACAATAACCTTAAAGTCAACGCCTGGCGTAAAAAAAATTACTGCTAGAAAAACTGCGTTTTAGTTGAAGCTTAAATAAAATATACACTCTTCTTATTCTTATTTTACTCGATTGTAGTCAAACAGGTAGGTATGCGTATATATTAATTAAAACTGGTTGTAACGGAAGAATTTTATATGTAAATAATTGCAAAAAGTTTTAAGTTATAAAATAAAATTATTATTTGTTCATAACGCAATTAATAATTTTATTTAAGTATATAATTACTTGGATAAATTTGAATTTCGCTGAAAAGTATGCGCACGATACTTTCAAATGTTTCTTAATTTGAAAGTATCCTTCGTGGTAGGTAATTAAATATTCTTTGCTTTATTTGTACTGTAGATTAGAACGGCAAAGATATCATAGTTCATGTCGTAATGTTTATCTGAACGTACTTATCTATCCATGTAGTATTTTAAAACACGCTTAATATTAACAGTTTGGTTAATAAGAGATTTTTCTTCCTGTTACTCATTTGTTAGGTCAATTAGATTAATCATACTGACCTAAAATTCAAGTGAGCGACATTACGAATGTCACCAAGTGTCAAAATAATATTGATCTTACGTAAGGTACCTATAAGTATTATGTATTCCAATGTAGTTCGAAAATTAAATAAATACCTATACATTTATAAGGTATGTAAATAACAGACAATTATTTTAGCCTTCGTTATAAAACAGAATTGAAGATGATCTCATACGACTACTTACTGGTAGATACTTAAAAGTACCAGTCTAACTCTGGCGTTCAATGCGGCTAAAACGTAAACACAAAACCGGTCAACTACGAGTATGGCGTTTAATTTAAATAAAGAATCTTAGCGTGTATCCAAAAACGATGCATAAATAATATTTATTATTTATAATCTTTGGTCTATGCGACCCAGTGGCAACCCGAGCCATTCATTTTTGCACTTTAATCTCTCATCATTATGGATTGTAAACATAAGATTTCGTTTACGTTATTTTGTATTTATCTACTCCATCCTCTGCTTATAAACATAATAAAAAAAAAGATGTCATGTTCGTAATTCTTAAATCAAATGAACTTAAATTAAGAGTGTCTTTTTTGCTTTTGCACTTTTTTCTTTGTGGTATTTGCTTTTGCACAATTGGATAAATCTTTTTTTTTGTATAGGTTGACCAAAAAATGCTAGGTGTGACATTTTCCAGTCTCGCGAATCATTAAAGATGCCTACAAAATGTTAAATTTCGCTTATAATTGTTATTCGTATTGTGGAGACCCTAGTTACCTGGCGTGTAGAGCGACCGTTTTTTCGCTCTACCTCAAATATATAAGTTGACCGTTAACTGTCAATTCATTGTTTGAAAATATTACTTGCAGGTATTTCAAAAAAATCGAGATCGTCAATAACTATATAATGTCTTATCCTAAATACATCTGATCGAATATGTGAACCTATAGATTAAGAAGATGTTTAACTCAGTGATTGATGGTCATTAATTCAGTGATTGATAAGTTAATTCAGTGATTGAATCGAGATACAAAAAATCCGTGAACTATAGCCTAAATATCTCGAAAGCGCCATATTTTGTATTGATTATTCTTAACAGTTATAACATCACGCCACGCCCGGCTTTGGCTCGCCGCCAAGAAAACGCCGGCTGGTACACATAGGCATCTTGCCGGCTTCTTCTTTCATATTTATTAAAACATAAGATTCACAACGATACTGATTAATACTAATATTTTCTAATTCCAAATTCATAAATTAATTCCAAAGTGAGTTGTTGTTTGTTCATAAATATTTATTTACTCACCCATTATGTTAGCCATGTTTTCAAGGATGCGATAATTTCACAATTTTGTATTCGACTTAGAGCGTAGTGCCTGCAGCGAATGCTATTTCAACACTGCGAGCTCCGCTCTCCGCAGTGTAGCTAGTTCGACCACATATTGTGACCTCGACGCTCGACACCACGTAACTGAAGATGATGTCATACTAAGCCCTAGAAATAAGGCTCTTTGCACACGGGGCGACTCGGGTTTGATACGCATACGCAACTGCGGTGCATTCTACACTGGTGTACTACTTTAATAGTTTGGTGTCCGCACACGGGGCTACGCATTCACACCCATCAAGTGTGCATTCTTCGAGAAGACGATGTCGCGTAGCGTGCAATCAGTATAGCCAGTAGCATGCGACTGACGTCAGACGCGTTGTCGACACGTCGCAAATGCTAGTCGCCCCGTGTGCGAATGGCCTAAGTGTTGCCCTTTGAATAAATATACTTACTTGGGCACCTCCGCGAGCAAAACGCTGCATTCGCCATACTCATTATCATCACCAGCCCGTGGAAGTCCACTGCTGGACATAGGTCTCCTCCTTGAAAGGAGGGGTTTACCATAATCTTCGAATCGGCAGACGTCTTGGAGATGGCAGCAGATTTTGATTGAGAAACCGGGTAACCCTGCTACCCATTATCCTGTATGTCCATTAGCTGATCGTGATAGTATCCACACAATGAGAGGTAGTGACGCTATTATGCTGGCGCCATAAAGCAAATCGCCGCATTATTATTCTTCGTTTAATGCGTACGGCCAAGGACTGGAACGGTCTGCCGGCGTCAGTGTTTCCCTCCGATTACAATGTGGACGT
>WUAW01023436.1:0-11620 GCA_017165845.1 Thaumetopoea pityocampa
ATAACTGGATACTGGCAGAATTGTACCAAATTGGTCAAACGCCATAAACCAAGAAGTGAAGTGAAGCTATATTCAGACCGTGGAAGCACACTGCTGGACTTGAGCCTCCTCCTTAAAAAGGGGGGATTTGCCATAATCTCCAGAATTGGCAGGCGCCTTGGAGATCGCAGTAGATTTTAATTAACTAACAAAATAACATTGCTGACCATTATTTCGTTACATCCTGTGACTGGTTCTCACAGTATCCACGGGTGTGCATGTATATAGTAATATTAAGTAATATTATATATTGAAATAATAAACTTCGTGGAATATCATCGCGGTTCATTCCACTTTTTACATTTCCGACGTTTCGAATGCTTTATAACTTCCGTGGTCGTGTCTGGGTGAAGGTATTTGAGCTCCTTATATCATTGCTATCCCAGAGTGAATGGACCTAAAATCTTTCTACGTAATATCTGTAATATTACGTAATATTCGTTGGTAGAATAAAATACGAAAAAATTCCATAATATAGTTAAATTCCATTAGTTAAATTTATCATTCAAGTATTGTGAATAACATAAATCCCGGTATTCATTAATCGAATACAAACATGGTATTTCATTTTCGTGGAACTGATCTTTCAATTATGTGGAACTCGGAGCACGGCAAGCAAAGGAAATTTCAGAGGATTTCCTATTAATTGGAAAATGAGACTTATCAATTAAATATGATATTATTGGCTCAAATTAACTTTGAAATGAAATATTTTATGAATAGAAATTACAGTCTTGACATTTCCTCAAATTTAATTTAATTTAATTTGGTACGCGCGTGTTCATCATTTCGGCATGCTTATGAAATAAATGTTTAAATATATTTGGCTGAAATATAAATTGATACTATTTTATGAAATTGCCAAAATAATCTCGTAAAATAATCTTGCTACAAAATTAACTAGGCATTTATGTTTTAATTATTCTTACTTATTAGGGTGGTTTAAATAATAAGGATTATGAAGGGAATTACAGACTGACCTAACCTAAGCAAATACGATAGGCCAGCATGGTGGATTATAGCCTGATCCCTCTCAATTTGAGACATCCTATCCCACTGCAGGGCACAGGGAGACAGACAGCAGATGTTGATGATGATAAATATTGTTACTTACTAGGGCACAAGACAGCTGTTTTGATATCTAATCGAGAAATTAGGTAAAATCGTTTCGCGCGCTTACTATAGACCTAACATTATTCCAACTAATGCGTCAGGGTCGGCTATTGCATATCGCGGATGACTGTGATGCCCGCGCTCGTGCGCAAGGGCCAAGGCGGACGCCGCACAGTGTTCAGTGGGTGCAATCCTCACTCGACCGTCGTGCTGTGCCCTCAGCGCGACGGTATGGGTCAGCCATTTACTGTGCGTAAAAAAAGGGTCTACTATTGCTTGTGGGAATGCGGCTATGGTTAAACATCTGTTAGACGGACCTACCTGTAAGTTATATATAAGTTATGTATATGTAGTTGAAGTTGTATATGTAAGTTGAGTGCACTGTATATGTAAGTCGAGTGCACTGTATATGTAAGTTGAGTGCACTGTATATGTAAGTTCAGTGCACTGTATATGTAAGTTGTGTGCACTGTATATGTAAGTTGTGTGCACCGAATTAAAGCCTAATCAGAATACCAGTGTCGCTACGCCGGAGGTTTCAGTCCACTGGTGCTGCGGCAACACGCTGAGACGCGGCCTTTTCGGGCAGGCCCGTAATAGAGTAACTAGGATATTGCGATTGTAAAATAACCCACTTTGTATACTTTTTTATTTTGTATATTTTATTTGTGTTCTTCTTTTGTTATCTCTATTTGCTCTCTTTTATTAAAGCTACACTATTCTCGAGTGCTTTAGGCTACAAATTATTTTTATATCATGCATATTAGTCGAGCTATCACAATATTATTCAAGCAAGTCGGAAAGCAATACGATTAAGAAGACAATATGGCGCTCGCCCGGGAAGGGTTTCGAGTAGATAAGAAGTCCACGCGAGCGGAGCAGTGGGCACCAGCTAGTATTTAATAAAAATATTTATATATAAATAGCCTTTGCTCGGCTCGTATGAATTTCGATTTTCTGCTGTATGGAAAATAAAAATAAAACAGATTTAAAAAACCAACGAACCAGTTTTAATTTAGCTCTCGTACCTTAGCGGCGGCTACTAAAACAGGGATCAAGCCGTATCTTCAATTCTACTCGATCGATTTTGATGAGATATGCCGCATTATTTAAACCGGAATAGTACCTTTAAGACTGTAATCATTTATCCAAAATCTACCCACTGGTTTTTGCGTGAAACCCGAACAAACAAATAAACAAACAAACATCGACGGGTTTGGTTTCGGAAGCCCTTAATTAGTCGATTTGAGTAGTTTGTTTTTAAATAACTTTGATTTTTGAAAATTTGACATTTACAATTTTATAATAGTACAGATAATGTAGTTGTTATATACATTATATCGCTTGCCTAATTTGTACAAACACGCTTTTTTATTAATCGCCAATAAAAGTACCTATAACGGTGCCCAGGAAATATACTCTACATTTAAGCATATTCGTACATTTTTTCCAGTCAATTGCACAATCGACTTTTCTTTAAATTGGTAGACGGCTGATTGGATCACTGATAGCGACCCTGCTTCTTGAGCCAATTGTTTACGGGTTTTAATTCCATAATTCCAGTAGAGGGCAGTTCAGTTACGAAGCGATTTTTTTCCCCGAGTCGTGGATGTTTAATCCATACAATATATGTTAACATGTGTATATCTATATAAGTATGGATACCGTTGTCTTATCCAAGAGTTATCTTGGATAAGACAACGGTATCAAAACAGAAATTTCCTTTAGGAAATTTCTATTGATAGCTATTGTATAAGTAAAGATTTTAGATAAAAAAAAATTATCTATTTTAATTTATGTTTATTTGAATAGGTGCTTATAAAAATCTGAATTCCTCCCCCCCCCCCCCTGGCCCAGAACCTGGGTACGCCCATGCTTTATACCCTTGTATACTCATATACATAGTTTAATATTTGTCTTATAACGTCCAAACACTTTGACGACCACTATTCGAATGAACCCCTTGCCGAGTGTTCGTTCCTTTTTATACAATCTTGTTCATTCATAATACGACAGTTGGTCAATTTAACAACCGTACTCATTAATTATATAAATTAAATTTCGATTTTATATCGGTCAAATAAATGGAACCTTACAATCCAAATTACTAAAACTAATACACTACCAAACAACTCCTCTGATATCAGCAGGCACCTTCGAAGGTGTGAACAGTCCATATTTACAATTCGTAGCTCGTTACGAATGGACTTTACGTCCAACAGACGGCAGATGGCGCCCTTTACACGCTGCATTAGATAAAGGCACGCCATTTAGACCTACCCTGTATACTTCACTCTATATGTTCGAAAGGGTATGAGGGTAGATTATTAAAACATTTACACTTGACCCGCGAAATGGACGCTTGAAATTAATTATAGCTTTTGTTCAAAATAATATTAGTTTTGAGATATTTGTCTAATTTAAGTTCAAGTGTTTTAACAATTGTGTTGATAAATTTTAATTAAACTACTAATGTGTAATAAATAATATTAAACCAGCTCTTTGGACTCTTAGACTAGGTATAGGTATCAACTTTTTAAATTGTAGAAGAGTTTTATTCAAAGCTCCAATATTAATAAAATAGTAATATGATAAATGAATATAAAAAAAACAATTACGAACAAACAAAAACACACACACACACACGCACACGTGCACGCACGCACACATACACACGCGCATGCACACATACACTACACAGACACACACACACACTACACACACACACACACATACACACAAACACACACACACACACACACACGCGCGCGCGCGCGCGCGCACGCACGCACGCACGCACGCACGCACGCACGCACGCACGCAGGCACACACACTACACACTCATACTCAAATTTAACAGTCACCGTGAGCGCACGCACGCGCACACAGTGAGTGTTAAATTTCTTTGAATAATATTTATCGCTATCTTTATCCACAAGAGCTTGCAGGACAATAGCGACGGCGGTGTTTTCATTACATCAGTAACTACACACACCCCGCGGGCTGATCGCGTAGCTCTCGAGAGCTGCACGTCTCGAAATTCCATAATTGTTTGCTCGGTCTCCAACTCGGTAGTAAATTTCGTGGATCGTGGACGTAAATAATATTTTTATGTTATTCCACAGGAACTCTATATTTTTCTGGGATAAAATACCCTGTGTTGACTGCGGCTCTTTATCTAAATCCGTGCAAATAATTATTTGATTAGTTAGGATTTTGATGCGAGTGTTCACTGTACTCTTATCATCATCATCTTCGCCCTATAGAGTCCGCTGCTGAACATGGGTGTCCACCTTAAAAAGGAGGGATTTGTCATAATTTCCACACTTGCCACCCGTCTTGGAGATCGCAGTAGATTTTGATTGAATAACAGGATGTTGCCCTGGTTACCTGGTTCTTAAATCATCCACCGGAAGAGAGGGAGTGATGCTATTTAAACTCCAATATACCCAAGAAATACATTGGCTCTCTATTTTTATTCTTTTCCATTTCAGTTTTGAACTTCATCGTAATCCCCAGTCCATATTCGTTTCTACTACAGGAGCACGGATCTCCCCTAACCAGGAGGAAGATTAGACCATAGTCTACCACGCTGACCTAGTGTGGATTGGTAAACTTCATACACCCATGCAGGTTTCCTCACGAAGCTTTCCTTCTCAGGTAACTACATTGGTGTCTATAATGTAGACCGTATATAAATTAAAAATAACTATCTAATTGAATCTGCGGCCTTTCTACTGCAAGTCGTATATACTACCGCCCGACCACCAATGTACAATTTCCAACGTGATTTGTGTTAAATAGCTACGTTCAGGTGGAACAAGGTAACTGTATCGTCTAACTCCGAGTGCGTATTATTTTCGTTCCTTTATCATGGAATTACGGTTGAAAGGGTGGCCTCTGATCAAGGGTCTCTTTCGGGTCTCTTTCTGCGCGACCCTTTCGCGAGCCTCTTGAGGTCCCGCCGCGTAATAACTTTAACAATAATACCTGAGAATTGTTTCATTTCTGAGAAGTGTTTACATTTTACGTCGGCGGTTTTATTATAGAAAATTAACAAAAGGAATTAGTGGTAAGTGATGTTAGTATCCATAATTTATTTTCTTTTTTAATTTACTGACATCCAAGTTAAGAACTGTTATGAACAGTGCTGTGAGAACCAGCTAAAGGATGTACCAGGATAATCGGCAGCAGCGTTGTCTTGTTATTCAATGAAAACCTACTGCAACCTTTAAGCGCCTGCCAAACGTGGCGATTATGGCAAGTCCCTGCCTCCTTTGGAAGGAGGTAGCTCTTGTCCAGCAGTGGATTTCCATAATTATCATATTGAGAACTTGAAAAAGGATTGCCAAAAATAATCAACTAAACTATTAATGAACTGAATTACTAATGAACTAATCTATTAATGAACTGAATTACTAATGAACTAAATTACTAATAATCTAAATTACTAATGAATTGAATTATATTTATTTGTATATTTGTACTGTTTTCTATAATGGCATATCAATATACTGATATCAAATTATAATTTATCCAAAATAGACAATCGTATGGATTCTCAAGGATAAGAATTGAATTTAGAAGTCTAACAAGTCCGTATACTTGTAACATTATGTGCGTCATCATGTCAATATATGATTTACCACAATAAAATAACAGTCACGCCTTTTTCACCGGCTCTCCGACGGGGAATCGAATTCTAGTCTATCGCGTGACAGGCAAGGATACTGACCACTATACTACCAAAGAATTGAGGTAGGCCCAGACCACTTCTTTCCACTTGCTACAAAGGTTTGTTCTAGCAAAGTGCCCATCCGTAGCCCACTTTTCACCTCCGCGGGAAACGAGGTGTCGGGTGGTGAACTACGACGCCGCCATTTTTATGAGGTTCAAAACTGTTAAAGTTCCTCATTGCATCCCCACGAAAAGGAATAAAAGCAAGGAATATGGAATTTGGAAAAATGACTATAGGATATAGGATATTATTATCTCAGAAGGAGTAAGAAGAGACAGTAGTAGCTCGGGGGGCCGGGGTCGCTTACCCGTATACTTCAGTCTATTTGCCGGACAGGCTAAGTACTCCCTGACCTTACTAAGTTCTCCCTGATCTGAGCAATAAAAATATATTGAATATCCATCCCATTTGTGGGCTCTGTAAGTCTTTTTGGTCCCATCATCACGGTCATTACCATTATTATCGACTCATCGAATGTCTCACTGCAGAACATGGGTCTCTTCTCACAATGACAGACTGGCTCTCTATGATTTCTTCTAATATAAAGTGCATCTTGGCGTTTGGATAATTTCTAATTGCTCTTCTCTTGCGTACACCATCGAAAGCGTCAACACATAAGATAGAGTTTTGCCATCAATCTATGATATTTCGATCGCGTCTATTTCACTAGTTACAGAGTGTGTAGACCAGAGATTCCCAAACGTTTAGATCTTGTAGACCACTTGTCATGTTTTTCAGTTTTAGTGCTGCTTATACTGCTTCGGTTATACTGCTAATTCATTAACTTCAAATGTGTTATTGACAGCTGGCGTAGACCCCTTGCAGGTTATCGTCGACCCTTGGGGGTCGATTTAGACCACTTTGGCTATCAATAGTATAGACCAGAGGTTCCCTGACTTTCTTTTCTCAGAGACCACTTTCGAAATTTAGCTGGTTCCGGTGGACCCCCTGCAGCTACATTTCTACAATATTCCCAAAACACGACAAAAAATGTGAAGGTTAGATCTAACTATGGAAATTTGCGTACGGTAACATAGACCCCCGTCGAGTCTCCCGTGGACCCCTAGGGTCCAACTGGATAACTTTGTGAACTAAGGGATCTAGACCATTAAAGTATTGTATTGTAGAAACGCAAATTCATTCGGTTCTTTTCGGTTGAGTTGGCGTCACAGAGAACAGGCTAGCATCCGGTCGATTCCCCAAACCTCGTACGGATCAGCGAATATCAAGTGGACCTCAAATAATGCGGCCCCACATGTCTACCCAGTATTCACCAACTGTAATTTGTTAATGTATTCATATGGATACATTTACAATTGAATTATTAATGTGTAAATTGGTGGTGTAAAGTACATTAGTGGTGTTAGTATGACTCGCGATCGAAACGTCGTGGGTTCGATCCCCGTTCCGTAGCACTGTTATATTGACTCTAGATTGTAGACGCCAATATACTCAACAGAGAAGGAAAACTTCCTGAGAGACCTGCATGCCCGTGTATCCATAGTTTACCAATCCTCACTGGAACAGATTTGGTAAATAATAGCTTGTTCTATCTAAAGTTGGGCAACTTGGAGCTATATAACTTATGTTTGGTTGGAGTTCACTTATCAATTATAGGTAGAACTGTGGCAGGAGTGACAATATCGGGAAAGAGAAGATCTTTAGACTAGACGAGTGTTATGGCGGGTCTTGTCATCGCCCCGACGGTTGATGTAGGGACGGCGTATATACGTTAAGTCGCTATCAAACTTCATCATCGTGACTTAGACTTTCATATTGAAGTTATTATTCAAGAATTACGCCATCTGTTAAGAATGTGTGGTACTGTGTAGTACAGTAGGTTGCATACCATGAAAACACGAAATTATCTGAAAACAATTGCGATTTTCCCCTTGAATATGTAACTCATTTTCCTAAATGCCACTCAGCCCAGTTGAATAAATTGTTCTGTTTCTCTGATTCATTTGGTTCTGGCCGGTATAGGACAGTTGGTTTGTTTTTTATTCGTTTATACCCAAAACCCTATAGAAGCTTCTCAATGTTGCGTAGGCTTCGCTTCTGATAATTATATTGGAGTTTGGTCTTTGAGACAATACTAATTTGACTGCACGGATAGCGCAGTGGTTTAATTGGTCGCTTTTCCACTGCGCTGTCGAGTGTTGTGGGTTCGGTCCCCACACGGGGCAACAACTTTGTGTAATCCACAAATTGTTGTTCCGAGTCTGGGTGTTCTGTGTTCCCGTTATTTGAATGTTTGTAAAGTCCCCGCGACACAGGAATTTAATCCTAATGCGGGATGTCTTAAAAAAAATTAAAAAAAAAATCTCTAATAGTCATTTACTAATTACGTTTCCAAAATAATATATTGTAACTGCCTAAATTTTTGATTCATCAACAACACCATCAGCTCTTGGAAGTCCATCGCTGGACATGACCTTCCTCTAGAAAAAGGAGGGTTTTTAGCATAAACTCTCCAGGCTTGACGGGCGACTTGGAGATCGCAGTAGATTTTGATTGAATAGCAGGATAACGCCGCTGACCATTATCCTGGTAAATTCCTTAGCTGGTTCTCACGGAAATGGAGTGACGCTATCATTACGTCAGCGCCACGTTTTAAATTTTTGATTTACATTCAATCCAAATAATGTTCGCAAAGATTAATAGTTCAAATAATTGAGTGGCCGCCGCTATCCGCGTCACGTAGGTAACAGCCTCCGTCGGAAACTTCTCCTCCGGCGAGTTCACGAGCCTCCGACACGCGATCACATTCCGTATGATCAAATTCACGATTACGTTGCCACCATTCCAAGAATTGGCCGTGAAACTTTTAAAGGAAAAGTTCTTGAATTTTTTTTAAGAATTGTCGGAATCATCGTCACAATAACGTTGTGTGTTGTATGTTTTACTATATTATGTATTAGTCTATACTATGATAAAATTGTTAAACGTCAAATTTTCATAAATCAAAGATCTTTAATAACAAACTGCTCAGACTACTAATTAAGGGCGTCTGAAACTGAATCCGTCGACGTTTGTTTGTTTGTTTGTTTGATCGGGCTTCACGCAAAAACCAAAGGGTAGACTTTTGTTAAACTATTACAGTCTTAAAGGTACTATTTCGGCTTAAATAATGCAGAATTTTTCATCAAAATCGGTCTAGTAGAATTGAAGGTACGGCTTGATCCCTATTTTAGTAGCCGCCGCTACGGTACGAGAGGTCAAGTAAAAGTGGTTAAAGGTTTTCTTTAATATAAATCTATGATTGTGTTGGGATTTCACATGTTGCTGAAAACTGACATTTACGCGGGCGGAGCCGCAGGCAAAAGCTAGTATATTATATAGGTATCCTTATATATCTATACAATTATAAAATTGTTAAATGTTACATTTCGTAAATTAAAGATATTTTAAAAAGAAATACTCAGATCCACTAATTAAGAGCTTACGAAACCAAATTAGTCAATGTTTGTTTGTTCGAGCTTCACGCAAAAATCAGCGGGAAGATTTTGATTAACCTATTACAGTCTTAACATTATTGTTAAATGTACTATTCTGACTCAAATACTGCGGCATGTTACATCAAAATCGATCCAGTAGAATTGAAGCACAGCTTGATTCCTGTTTTAGTAGTTGCTGTTAAGATACGAGTGCTCAAGTAAAAGTGGTTCTAAAGGTTTTTATATAAATCTATGATTGTTTCGGGATTTCCCATGTAGCGGAATAGCGACATTCATGCGGGCGGAGCCGCGGGCAAAAGCTTATATTATATACTATAATTATACTAAATTATAGTTACGTTGGTGGTTTCGTGGTACCAGACACGGCCAGCGATCGATATGTCGTAGATTCGATCCCGGTTCCCAACCAATAAGTTATTTCTAATTCATATACATACACTGTAGACACCAATGTACTTAATGGAGAAGGAAAACTTCATGAGGAAACCCGCATACCTGTATGGGTGTGTGAAGTCTACCAACTAGTACTGGACCACTGTGGTAGATTACGGCCTAATCTCCCTCCTGGTCGTGGAAGGTCACTAGCGGGGACGAATACGGACTGGGGTTGATGTATAAGAAAGTACATTTTAATCCCATGATGGTTCTTTGCTATATCTAGCATTCTCTTTGCACCGTTATTATCTCAACATTACTCCAAAGTAGACTAGCAGAGAATGCCTTCGGTCAGTCCGCTAGTCCAGTTACATTGTGTAAGAAGTTTAAATAAATAAATAATTACCAAAGACGGTCTTCTTGTTATTCTTGGCGTTATTAATTCTATTACTGGGGCCGTTTTCTTCCTCAACCTACTCACTGCTCAATCTAATCATGTGACAGACGGCATTTCTCCAAAATCAATCCAAAATGAAGGAATTCTTATAGTTTGTAGCACATGAAATATTTTTAAGGATCACTCATATTTCTAAATTGTAAGCGTCAAGAAGTTGAAATGCAAAAATATAGGTTGGAAGGTATGTTCGTTACGATAGCTCACCTCAGACATACGACAAACCCGACTAACCGCGTGCACAGATTAAAATATTTTAATCCTACCCACATTTTACTCACAAAATAACTTTTGCGTAACAATAACGAAGGCAACTTTCAGGTCGGCTCTTTCAATATTTAACAAGTTGGATTGGCGCCGCGTGCGGTCGCAATCCGCTAACTTTAATATCCTCGCGACAAACTTCGACTGTGACGGGCTTGCCAACGGGCGCCCTTACTGTAGGAGTGGCCTCTAAATTGACAAATTAAAAAAAAATGTTGCAACGTTTACCTCATTGACAAAACATATTACCCGGTAACAGAATACACATACATACATAAAATAACTCCCTTTTCCCTGATTGTCCGGCGGGGAATCGAATCCCGGTCTCCCGCATAACATGCGGGGATGCTGACCAATATTCTACCGAAGAATTGGGGTATGCAGAGACTACTTCTTTTCACTTGTTATGAGCAAAGTATTTATCCGTAACCCACTTTTTACCCCCGCAGGAAACAAGACTTGTCGGGTGGCGACCCATGACGCCGTCATTTTTATAAGGTTCAAAAGCGTTAAAGTTCCTCATTGTGTCACCACGAAAAGGAAGTAAAGTAATGAGGGTGAGATAGGAAAGATATATTGAGCAAGGAGTGTAGAATTTCTAAAAAGGACTATGTGATATAGGATACTACTATCTCGGAAGTGATATTAGTAGCTCGGGAGGCCGGGGTCACTCACCTATATACTTTATTTGTCAGACAGGCTAAAAGACTAGTACTTCCTGACCATAAATAGACAGACACCTCCTGACAGAATATTTAAGAGAAAAATAATTCCGTTAACACCCATGTTTATAAATTAGCAATTGTAGTTTTGCACACCTAATATCGATTGTATTTTAACACCTGTAATTACTTATGTTCGCATTAAAAAAAAATGAATTTGAAAACGTAGAATAAAGGTTAGATACTTAACAAAACTAGATTTTTTTCATATTCATCTACTATAAGGCTCAAAAACATCAATCACTGTTGAGTATAGATCGTATTAAGCAAACCGCCAGTCTGTATTGGGCCACCGTTGTGGACTATAGTCTAATCCAGAGGTTCCCAGACCGTTTTTTCTCACAGACCACTTTCAAAATTTAGCTGGTTCCGGTGGACCCCCTGCGGCTACATTTCTACCATATTCCCAAATCTCGACAAAAAATGTGAAGATTAGATCTAACTATGGAAATTTGCG
>WUAW01023443.1:6264-19058 GCA_017165845.1 Thaumetopoea pityocampa
GTTCGGTTTAGAGCCGAAGTGTCAGCGCCTCGTGCAGACATCTGCAATTTAATACTGACTGACGTCCAAGTTGCTCGTACACGCAGCGGTGGTAATTCCGATGTAACAGAACTGAACTAAATTTAGTCTATCCCTATCTTTTTCTAATGTTAAACGCCAAAACGAAATAGCTACAATTTTGGTGCTCTCAGTTTTGTTTAGGCACGTCAAAATTAAGAAATTTAGACGTGACCTCGGAACATACCGACTAAAGATACGAAAAGACCCAACATTTTTTGTACCGATTGGCAGAAATGGAGGTTGGTACTCGCTAACAATGTTTGCTATCTCGTTTTGATGTTTGACGTTAGTACAAGATAGGGAGAGCCTAAATTTAGTAAAGTTCTATTACCGCAGAATTCACCACAAATATGTCTCAAACTTAAACTTGAGGTCTTGTCTGCAGGGGGCTTAGGGGATGCAGTGCAATGACCACGGCCCAGCGTCCAACAGCTGCGTGAGCGGCCCATGTCGTGTGACCATACCAACGCGTTGAACTTGCTTCCCGAGGTAAAAAGTTCAAAGCAAAAAATTGTATAAGTCTTTTGGATTTGATTTGTTTTGGATTAATCCAGCTATTTTATACCGTATACCTTCATAGAATAGAGCCAAATTTATTTTGGAGTATAAAGCGCTCATGGCAGTGAATGTGAATAATGTAGCCTTTAATCTTACAGGGCTAGCTCCCCGCGTGCGCGCACGCAACCCTCAGCGTTCGTGTTCGTTTCGACGCCCGTATGCCTGTGGCGACTGATTTGTTCCTTGCTTGATCACCTAGCAAATACAATCGGCGGAAATTACGCCGCGCGCAGCGCACTCTCTGCCGATACTGGGCCATGCGTCTGAGTATGCGTGTAACTGTTTGCAGAGAGGAGGGACGCTATATCGGTTTAATTTACGGACCACAGCGCGGCGAGGTCGCAGTAGAAGCCGCTAACGACAACAAAGCTAATATTTGTGGTGCCTGATAACGTTGTGAACCAATTCTCGGAGATATCAACAAGATTTGCTCTTAGATTACCGCTAAGCCGCAAACTACGCATTCAATGTGTGTATGTTCACTCAGAAAGGACCTACCACTTTGTTTCGGTTGGAACTAAGTCCAAATTCAGTTAGTATCATGAGCAGGACAAAGAGACGACTTGCGAAATCGTATATCTCTGTCTAATGTTTTCGTGGGCAAATTATGTTCAGCGAATTGGTTTTTATGCGGTGGATGTGGCGGACGGGGGTGCACCCCACCAGCTGTTACCATCTGTTATTCTTCATTTTCTTAGTCATACACTCCTGGCAGAGTGATCGTGGGTACACATGTTTACAGGTGGCATGAGCAAGAAATTCGAGACACATTGATACACTGTCTCATTTATAGATATGTGTCGCTAAATCAAAACTGAGTTGTGATGGGCGTCTGTGGTTGCGGCGACGTACCGCGGAGCACAGCTATTTACCGGTAGAACAAAAGTTAAGTTGCGGTGCGTACTCAAGAATCAGGAAGCGCTCCTCCGAGCTAGTTCATGGGAGTTATCGCCGCCGGTAACCATTGAACGAATAGTAAATGGTTTGATTTACGCTGAGAAATCATTGGGAAGTAACAGTATTGCGGGTAAGTAAAGGTAGTGCGGGTTGACCCTCGACGAGGTGCCCCAATGATCTAGTGAAGTTTGCGGGCAATCGGGTGGAAGGCCTGTGACTGGCAGTGGACGTCTGTGAGCTGATATGATGATGAACAGCATCAACTTACAGTTAGTAGGTATTATATTCATTTTGTCACTATCATAATAACTATACTAAGACAAAACATAATTTGTTTTAGTTTAATTTGGAACAACGTAGGTGGTACTGCGTATCATTACAAATACAGTTTAAAAAACCCATTAGTTATAAGTGATAGTAATGGTGCTCGAGGGCGACCGGAGGCGCTGCTCTCTGATAATCCTTCTTTAATCAGAAAATTTATGCAAGATATTGATATTGTTTTAATAACAGATAAGATAGGTCGAGCAAATGTTGCCGCACCGACTTAAGATTTTTCACTAGAGATTATTAAAAAAAATATAATCGAGAAAACACAAAGAAGAACTGTTATCTGTTATGTATATATAGGTGCTCGTATAACGAAAGAATCAAAACACGAAGATCATTTATTGCAGCGGGACGGCTCACACAAATTTACCTCATGCCGATACTGACGTAACTTAATTCAGAGTACGTAGAACAGACAAATGAAGTACTCACTACCTAACGATGTAGCTATGAATTGCGGCACAAACTACGATACTTACATAGTTTTAATGCACTGTATACTCACTACCTTGTAAATATCGTCGTGTACATGCATTATACTTTCATGGTATATTATATATATTTTCTAAAACATATACGAGCGACCTCATATGCTGACTGATGTCATCCGTCACTCCGCGGTCGTAGGTGCCTAAATTCACGTGAGTTCGTTGAAAAATTAGTTTTTCAACAGAGTCACCGCATCAGTCGCTGCCGCTATTATTTTTAAGTCGAGACCATTTGCTAACTTCATTTATTTAAATGTCTATTCATCTCTTGAGTTGTTGCCATTGTGTCGTGCCATCGATCGCATATAACTACCACAGTCAAATTTTAATAAACAAGACTAACATTGAAAGGAAATTCGAACTATCACTTTTGACGACTTGTCAAGTTGCTCGCCGACTTTCGTCCTAGTCGGTAGCGATACTGTTGATTTGCGGCAAACTGTTTATCCAGTTTGGTTACTCGTACACACCCTAAGATTGTTTAATTTGTAGTAGGTCTTTTTGAATGAATTTTCACATATTCAGTGTAAAAACTGAATAGTTGTACTCATATATGAATGCAAAATACATGAACTGGGCCTTGATAAAGATATTGTTGATTGATTTTACATTCATTTTGTTAAATACTTGTCAATTAGTTATGTGGGATTCGTAAAATTGTACCTGAGTATGTTGACAGGCTTGCAGGTACGTATTTCAGGATGGTAAGCTTAAAAGAGAGGGGGTAAAGCGACTGATTCACGAATTTTCAACAAAATTTTAGGTCCGACTGCTTGACGACGATCTATACCAAGTACGTCGTTTAGCACTTCTCTTAATTTATTTCTTTTTAATATCTTTTTATACATTTTCAAATTTTGTTCAAACACTAGCCGGATGCCCACGGAATGGATTCTCGTGGGCAACGTCTCAGGAATCCGCCTGTTTTCAATTTATGTATAATTTTTACAATTACATTGTTCTGTGCGAATACAAAATTTTATTCTCCGAATGAAGAGATTTTTGATGCACTAAAAATTAACCTGGTTACTGTTATGTGGGTAATAAAGCTAGCTTTTAAATAAGCTGACGGCTCTATTTGAAGCAAATTTTGACTTAAACCTATAAAATAAATCATAAAATTAAACTCCACTAGCAACTCTGGTTACCCGCAATGATAACTGGATTTTGTTGTTCCTAATTTTTTTTGATTAGCTCTTAAATTAAAATTTAATTGTCGTGAAATAGAGATTTTAAAAACTGTTTAATACGACATTATAAATTTCCAACTAAATACACTTAAAATAAAGATATATCGGGTTATTAAACAGGAGGTAACTGAAATGAACACGTACGCCTTATGTCATTAGGCAAATATTACATTTGCTGAGCTACTTGTGCGTGCATAATCTAACGCGCGCGGTAACTCGTGTTTGGAGTGATAGTCACCGCGAAAGACTATATAAATAATATTATCAAGAAATTATGCACAACGATTAAATTACTGTGTACTGTTGAACGTATTAGTCAATGCAAATAACATTCACAGGGTGTCACACTGTGTGCAGTCACCCCGGGACTCGGAGCAGTGCTTATGGTGAGCACATGTATACAGTTGAAAACGCCCAACTGCTTCTATTATCCAGATCCTCGTAGTGCTTGCTAACAGAGCAGGGAAGTTCTTACATACGTACGTACAATCACGCCTTTTTCGAACCCCGGTCTCCCGCGTGACAAGCAGTTATACTGACCACTATACTACCGAAGAATTGGGGTCGATAGAGACCACTTCTTTCCAATTGCTACGATCATTTGATGCAGCAAAGTGGCTACCCGTAGCCCACTTTTCGCCCCCGGGGGAAACGAGATAGTCTCGGGTGGCGAATCACGATGTCGCTATTTTAAGGTTCAAAAGTATTAAAGCTCCTTATTGCGTTTCCACGAAAAGCAACGGTAAAACAGATCCATCCAAACAGAGCCCCGCATGCTTAGGTAAGGCTAGCCATCGTCTTGACTCTACCGGTCCATGTTATAGTCCCATGTCCCGGTATAGCCATGTAGCCATCGGTGCCACTGGCTCAGTGGAGATGAAAGGAAACAGGGTGAGAATTGAAAGTTATATTGAACAGGGAATATGGAATTTGGGAAAAATATTATGGGATATAGGATACCATTATCTCAGAAGGAATAGGAAGAGACAGTAGTAGCTCGGGAGGCCGGGGTCGCCTACCCGTATATTTAAATCTATTTGCTGGAAAGGCTAAAAACTAAGTACTCCTTGATCTAGTTCTACCCGGAACTTCTTGAGGCATATTCCTGATAGGTTCAACACCATGTCCGGAAAAACAGCCCCAAACTTTTATTTTTATTTAGCTTCTAAATATTTAGCATTTCTGTTTGTATATTTCGGATCCATTTCTTTATTTGAAACACTTCTCGCATATTGTTTTCCGTCAGAATTAATCATATTGATTTTTGTTTCAGTCGAAAATAGTACATTTTTTCAATCACATTTAGTTCAGTGTTCAAATTTTTAGAAAATTTTAAAATTTTTAGAAAATTTTAAAATTTTCTAAATAAAATAAAGGGAGATTAATCTCCCTTTGACATTTAATTTTTTTAAAGTGGCACCTAACGAGATATCCTTCCAAATAAGTGTGCCTCCCATAATCACACTCTAATCGTTCTTGCCGCACACCTCTCGACCCTTCTGCACCAACTACTTCCAGACGAATAAGCTTTGATGCTTTGAACGGTTCTTTTGGCTAATATTATTACTCCTGAGATTTCACGCTGGGTTGTTTTTCTAGGACTTGGTTTCCTGGGCACATTTTTTTGTTATACACCTTGAAATGCTTGATAACACTCACGACCATATCTTTAGAGCATCGCAAGTGATTCGCAATTATCCTCTATGGCCAACCTTTGTCATAAAAAATTAGCATGACCTTCCTTATGGAGGAATCGCAAGTTTTGTTTTCTCATAGTAGCCCGTTGAAAAATATATAATAAAATTATACGCGTTTCTTGAAAACTTCCGTCAAAACAGAAAATAAAAGGGCAGTTTTTTTTTCTAATTTCAATTAAAAACATGAAACACATAAACTGTCTCATATTAGGTAGCCAGTATCAAGCATATTAAAAAGTTTTGATTTATTAAAAAACAAAAATGAGTAATGTGTGTACAATTACTAATACAATTCTTTATTGTCATCATTTTAAGAACATATTAAAATCATCAGCATTCAACTATCCAATGGTTGAATGCTGGTTAAATGATAGAAACCGTATTCGCCTTACATAATAAAGTTTTTATAAACATTTTTTTTATAAATAAATGAATCATTTGACTGTTTTTAGAAGACACGTATTTGTTAAAGCGTTATCTTTACGGTGATAATTGTTATGTATATATTAACTACTTTTACTTAGTTAAAATGGTTAAAATTGTGTACTTGCTCATAATAAAATTATGAATAATCTTCATTTAGCGAAATGTCGTCGTTCGAGCGCTTACGCGTCACCGGAGTACACATCATTAAGTTAAAAAAAGTCACTCTCGCACCGTGTAGCGTGTACATCCACAAACTATTAGTTACACAACCGTCGCGAGCCCCCATTGGATAATAATGTTGACTGTTTACATAATACTTCTTAGATCTATCATAATGAATTCATAATCTTGACATAATTTATGACCTCCAGTCTTTCAGTTAGTCGTGCAGTCGTGTCGCTTCTACATAATATTTTTAAAATAAATACTTATGTCGTTGCCTGTATAATTAGTATACTTGTGGGTTAGATTAGAATTAATGAAACAAGTCCAATGAAACTGCATTAAATGCGTTAATTAAAAATTAATCAAACACACAACCGCCTTGTTTCTTGAACTGTTTTAACACATATCGATGTCAGCCGGGATAATGTAATGAGTAATTTAAAACACACATCTAAATCCAATGAGGCGTTTATTTAACTACCTTCTACATATTCTTAAAATAGAATATTTATTTCTTCTTCTATTTCTGCCAGTGTCCAGTGTACATATTTTTATAGTAATATAATATTTTTAAAGTTAATAAAATATCGGTGTATCACATTTTATTGCTTCTTGGTACTTTTGAAGTCAATTCGAAGAAAATCACTTTGACCAGACAAATTCTCGCAGGCCTACTGTCTCGAAAACACGCGGTGACTTTTCATCGATGGTCACATTTTTATTCTAATGTTTCAATATCGTTCACCGCTATTGACTATTGATAAACAAAATAACACCATGTTTATATATTAAACATTACAATAAAAAAAACACAAACAAATTTGTAGGTGATGCGTCAGTCGGGTTGCCGACAAAACACTCCAATATTTATTTGTAAATAGTAGTTCTTCTTCTTCTACCTGACGTTATTATTCCCGTCTTTTGCCAGGTCCGCCATCCAGCTCAATCTACTAAAGTTTGTTCGATGTTCGACATCCTGGTCTAGTCAGTGCTTCAAAGGGCAGCCGAGTGCCCCTGGAACAGCCACACCGACACAAGTCGTCTACCGACGTAAGAACTCTCGGTCGATACATGGACTCGTCGCACCACAGCGCCAACATACTTGAACTTTTGAACACCCATATCACGGACACCAAGACTGCCCCGATTATTTATTTATTAATAAAAGAAACAAACAGCTCTAATAATTCATATGTTATATATAGTAATAAATACTAGTACACTAGTCAAAACAGTGTCCAACGTTGATAAATTACATAGCGAAGACAATATACAATAATATAGCGCACGGACTCCCGAATAGTTACGGCGATGTATTCGCACAAATTTATGAACAATTCCTTAATTTTTGGACTTTTGGAAAAATTAAAACCGACAAAATATTCATTATTAATTTGTCTATCTACAGGTGTTAGTTGCAAAGTAAAATAAGATATACGTTAAAAAGAGATGCAAACAATCAATATATTTTCTCATTTTGTGGTTCGTTCATAACGAAATTTCATGCAATATTTACTGTATTATAAAATAATTTGAATTATCCAATGTGCAAACAATATATTGATGAAATATAATGTATATATTTTTTATTTTATTTTGTTTTAAATAAGGAGTAGATAGGCATTGAAAACTGCCCCCCTAGCCAAATTGACATTCGACAGTCGTTATCGCTAATAGAAACGAAAAAATGTATTGGAATGACACTTCTAATCGCAAGTCACACGTGACTTATCGTATAGAAGTGTCATTTCAATACATTTTGTTCCTTTTTATTAGTGATAACGATTGTCGATTGTCAACTTGGCTAGGGGGGCTGTACTGATAGGGCGTTTTGCTCGGGGAAGCGCCTTAACCAGAAATCTGTATTGGTTTCTCTACCTACGCTAAATAATTAATTCATATAAATGAATAAATATTAATATTTATATTAATATTTATTGATTATTTCTATAAAGAAATAATCAATAAATATTAATAATAATTCATTGATATCGCATCAATAAGTTTATTGGATAACAGTTATACTTCCCACAAAGGAGGGATACAAATATTAATATAACATGTAAGATAACAACAACAGACTCTGACTCAGGTCGAAATAAAGTGATTGCAGTTCATTCTTTGGTCATGTTGATTACATGAAATAGACAAGGACAAAACTAAATTTTCTGTCTGTCAGCAGTTTCAAGAGGGGTCAAGGTCGAACGAAAAGTTAATGTGAACGTTATCTGTTAGCCTCAATTTCTTTAGTGATTCGTTATATCGCTCATCCAATAGAATAATGACGTAATTGCAAAAAAGTTAAAATTTTATTTTTGTTTAATTTGGATGGTTTGTTGTTTAATATGGATTTTTTCGAGAATGCTCAAATTATTAATAATAATCTATAAATAAATTTTGAAAAATCGTGATAATTGATATGATTTACAAAATGGGTATAAAGCAATTTTAAACTGAAACGCTTCTTCTGATAAATTGCAAAAGTGTAATTACGTCATTGTTCTATTGAATGAGCGATATGTCTGCATTGTTTTAGGAGTTGGCGACTTGTTTTGCATTTTAAATATTTATAGTTAAAATAACGCAGGGAACTAGTGGTATCTACTATATTATATTCCGTGAAAACACGCTTTATCTTTGTAATGCTTAATCTATGATCTATATTCATAAAATAGACGTCACGCAACCGTCGCCTCACGTAACGGTTCTACAGCCTTTTATTAAACTAACACATTGTTTAAATATATTACATGTATTTTGTTTCTGATAAAATAAATAAAATAAAATAAATTGATACTAAGCACGATTACGAAATTACGTCGGATTTATCAATCATTACCTACGTCACGAAATTTGTATCTATTTTTAAAAACCATTATAAAATAATCTATTTTTCTTTCTTTATGGCATCTCAAAGCGTTGTACTATTGAACGAGTAATTATATAATTTTTAGTTATGTCTTCATTTCAATAGTATTTTCTTCGTTTTAACGAGAAAAGTACTTAGTGCAGTAAGAATAGAGTTCTTACTGCACTGAATGAAATTGAAGTGGAAATGGGCGTGCATATAGCCAGAACGGAGGGCACACGATGGTCAAGTGTAGTATTGTGGACAGGACCTAAAGGAAAGAGCAAACGCCGAAGACCATCAAGAAGATGGGTCGATGACATCAAAACTGTAGCAGCTGAGAAATGGCAAGTTAAGGCGAAGGATAAGAAGCAATAGCTAAAAATGGAGGAGGCTTTTACTCTACAGATTAATAAATATAATTTTTTTACAACATACAAAAATTGCATAATTTAATGTTTTTCCTTGCATGTAAATATTGTGTATCTGCATCAAAATGAGAAATAATAAAAGGCTTTTTCATTATTATTATTACTTATTAATACACAAAACAACACCAAATTAAATATTATTATTATTTCAAGCATCACAATAAAGTAATAGAACACATTAAAATAATACTTCAAGTGATGCTTCACTCGGGTTGCCGCCAAAACCATCTTATATTTAAAACAATGCCTGAGGATATCTCCTTATCAGGGTCACGAAGAATTATTAAGAAAATTAGATTATGTATATCACGAGCACTGCAAGACGTTGAGGTCTCGTGTAAATCTATGTACATAACGCCACATTTTAAAATGTACCGCTGCGCGGTCGGGACGGGCCGGCGGACTCGTAATAACCGTGTCACGATTAGACAGACGAACATACTCGTGTGTACACTTGAACAGGAACGTGCTGCACACAGCACCAGTTTGTACTATTGGTTCCTCTCTGCGACACAATCAGTGATAATACAGTCGTCAAATAGTGCACAACGAGTTAGTTAGGAGTCACGCTCTAGTAGTCACGAAATGTAATATTAGATATCACCCTCCCGTATTAACACAATTAGTAGTTCAACGTAGAGCAGGAATTGTCGCGCGTCGTTATTGGCGTATCGTTATTACCGTTGAGGCGAGACGCGGTTTTACAGACTGACTCGCTACTCGGTTGATGTTATTTAACACGTCGAGAACCGCGTCAGCACGGCGTCAGCCACCGGTAGCTGACGCTGAACTTTCCGTTTAGGCCACTTCAACGACCGATGGCTGACAACGTAAAATATGAATTAAGCTAAAAAAATATATTTTTTAAAAGTAATTATTGAAAATTTTATTTAAAATTTACTTAATTTATATTTATTGCAGGATTATATCATTATGGCATTTTAATGGACTTCGATGAAATCTAGCTGGCCGACCGCTAAACAAGACAGAACAAACGTCCATTCAACGCGTTATGCGCCGCGCCAATAACGCGTTGAATGAACCTCCATAAGCGTTTCGCTCCAAACGTAAATATCTTGTAGTGCAATGACAACCAATGGCCCTAATATATTTACGCGGCTGTATCGAGCACAGTTCAATCTGTTAGTGGTGCGCTTTGCATCGCTGTACCGCAACACCAGCGCTTCTGCTTCTTCTTTTTTCATAGTGGCAATCGGCTGCAAATTCGCGCCATTTCTGTCAGTGTCGAGTGTATATAAGTTATATAATATTTTTCAAGTGAACAATAAAATATCGGTGTATAACATTTTATTGCTTCTTGGGAGTTTTGAAGTCAATCCGAAGAATACCACTTTGATCACGCAAAATGCCTTGCAAAAATACAGTCACTTTGCTATGTTAATCACAGTTTTATTCCAATGTTTCAATATTGTTCACGATTATGGACGATTAATACACAAAACAACACCAATTTATATATTAAACATTGCAATAAACTAACATAAAACATTAAAATAAAACTTCAAGTGACGCTTCACTCGGGTTGGCGCCAAAACTCCAACACCAGCGCTTCTCAGCGACGACGCGCGTGTCTCCACGGGGGAATTCCATAAGAATTCGGGAGGCGCTCATCGTGTTTTTTTGTGATTAATTAATATAGCGTCATTTATCTCAGTATCCTCGCCAATATTCAGATCTCATAGAAACTTAGTCATTACCTTGAGGCTTCTCAGAGGACGTTCACAACGAATGGAAACATTTGATTACATCGTTACCCGTAACGGCACGACCAACATTACGGGGCGCTGGGAATTGTTCAGTGAACCGTGAATGTTTTGGGATCGTAAACCATTGCAGACGTCTGCAACCACCACTCCGGTTATATTTGTATGTGTGTCCTCTTCTTCTACCTGGAGTTATTAATCCCGAATCCCGGTAACAAACCAGTATCCGCCTGGTAATTATGTATGCGTTTGTATTTCATAAGTAATACATAATATTGTACGGACCAACAATAATATAATAATAATTAATTAACTGCACGGATGGCGCAGTGGTTTAAGCGTCCACTGCACTGTCGAGTGTTGTGGGTTTGATCCCCAAACGCGACAACACCTTTGTGTAAACCACAAATTGTTGTTCTGAGTCTGGGTGTTCTGTGTTTCCCTTATTTGAATGTTTGTAAAGTCCCCGCGACACAGGAATTAATCTTAATGCGGGAGTTGACTTTAAAAAAAAAACTTTTAAAATTAAAATCATTTGAATCTACGTTTGTATTGTCTGTCGCTAACAACATCAAAGGGTTTTCGAATATTAGCATTTCGCCCTTATTATCAATCCGATCACCCCCTGCCTCCCATGACGTGTCTCCCCGTAGAACGACTCCATGGACGGTTTCCAATCTGATGAATCTAACGGGAACCTCCGACTTTTTGAGGGTCGTCATCAGTCAAACCGTGTCAACTGGCTGATTAGGTACCTGTCTTGCAATAGCTGAATGATAGAAAGACTTGCACTAAAATGACGCATAGTACATATACCGCTGTATAGGCAATATACGTATAAGCAATTGCGATAAACGCGTAATTATCCGACTGCGTCAGAAGGAGGGTTACGTTTTTCGATTTATGTATGTATATTTTTTGACGCGCTCTGTGGCCTAAACCGCTTGATGGATTTTAGCTTGAGAGGTGTCGTTAGATTCGTCTTAACTGTGAGAGTGACACTGGATATATCAGAATTATAAAAATAAATACATTTTTCATGCAGTCGAGTTCTTTTCCAATATTGTTTTTATTTTAAAACGATGCTCGCTATCGGTCGGTTCTCGTGAGATCCGTAATCAGTGTGAGCTGAACACTCCGGTCGCTGGTCGCCGAGCGACCCTTGTTCTCCGTTGCTTGTCTATAATTTAATGATTCATAATTAACGAATGACAATCGTTCATATAAGTGCTAAAATAAATACATAAGTACTACCTAAGCCGTGTCCAATTACTTTGCATTACCTATGCTAAATAGTTTGCAGTATTTGTTCGTACTGCTTCGCGACACAAGAACGGGAAACAAACAATAGCACTGTCCAAATAATTGCTGAAATCATCAGTTATTATATTACTAGTTTTAGCTCGCAGCTCCACCCGCGTGAATGTCGGTCTTCCGTTATCTGGAAAATTCGAAAACAATCATAGATTTATATAAAAAGCCTTCGATCCACTTTTATTTGAACTACGGCGGCTACTAAAACAGGGATCAAGCTGTATCTTCAATTCTACCGGACCGATTTTAATGAAACATGCTAGAGTATTTAAGCCTGAACAGTACGTTTAAGAATGTAATAGTTTAAATAATATCTACCAGCTGGTTTTTGGGTGACGCTCGAACAAACAAACATCGACGGATGTAGTTTCAGAAGCCCTTAATTAGTCAATCTGAGATTATTAAATATCTTTGATTTACAAAATTTGATGTCTAACAATTTTATAATAGTAAAATAGAAAAGTATATGCTATCTCAAATTATAATTCAAAGGCGTTTAACTTCACAGGGTTGAATGATAATGTGATACTTGGATACAAAGAGCGCACCGCTGGGTGTTAGCGAGGTGCGTCGCACGAGTCGGTGTTCAACACACATTTACCTCAACTACAAGGTAATCGATACAGGAAATTCGATTTAGGTTCGACAGTTACGAGTGTTCACTTG
>WUAW01023456.1:1229-11389 GCA_017165845.1 Thaumetopoea pityocampa
TTAACTTTGTTTTAACAAATAACGTCACATCCCTCTGCCTGATAATTACATTGAACGTGTATTGGTATCTTATCCTTGTTAACTATGCTCTATTTAAACGCGGCTTCCGACTTGTCTTTATCGCATCGGCTTTACCAAGACGCGGTACAAACTAGATACGAACTGCCTTAAGTGTTCTGAACATGAATGGCTGCCTGTACATGTCCTAAGAATGTTTATATAACCACTAGATTTTTAAAATTTTATCTAATTTTTCCATTATTTTAGAGTTTCCAATTTAGGCTACTTATAAAAATTGTTCTGAAAAGGGAAATTAAATACATCAACTGGGTTGATATCTTTAATTTCCCTTTTCAAATTCATGATTTTGAGTTTTATATACCAAATTTTGCTTTATCCAAAATAAAAATAAAGATAAACCAAACAAAAGAAAACAAATAGAGTGAACTCATTTAGTTCTAGTTTTTAAAGTTCGTTGTTTTCAAAGTACATAATACTTAGCTATATCCTTTTATAAGGAAAGCAATACATCAGTGACAGTGGATAGTAATGATTGCTTACCATCAGGTAGCTACGTTCTCATTGCCCTATACTCCATGAATAAAATATAACCAGCGCTGGACAGCAAACTCCACTGGTTGTAAAGAGCGTTTAATATTTTAATTCGATGAAGATTCATTCATCTTTCGGCTACTGGATCACACAAATGACTTTGTATCATAATTTCCATTTTCATTTCACAGAACTAACATTTTGTGGCGTTCGACGGATTCATCTTTCCTTTTTGGTTATATAATTACCTATAGGTGTTCTTATAAAGCAACATACGTTTCTCTTATTTACTATTCCCATTTTTTGTTTTCCTATTCCCTTCACTCCATTCGCCAATAAACTTTATAGAGTATGATAGCTCTGCATTAACATATCTCCCTTTTTTTATTATCTGTGGTATGTTTACAGATTTCTCTTTTATATATACTCATACTTTGTAGGGTACCTGTGATTTCTGTAGACCTATTAGGGTAATTATAGATCCTTGTCAAGTTGGAAAGTCCAAGGAATCTTTATCCTGTATTCCCATAATCCACAGTTAAGGACCGAAGCAGTCTTATCACAGAATTGTAACTTTCTTTAGACTTCATAGAACGCTTTCATATATTAAAATAAATAGACTTCACCATTATCATGTATTATCCAGGAAATGATTCCTGATTTGTGGCCCATGTCTTCCAATATGAGGATCATCACATATATATGTAACAGTTTGAGGGCTTTAGAAGTCATTTGATCAGTATGCGCGTTCCAACTAGCTTGTTAATATAATATTATGTCAACATATTTAATACCAGATGCTCACCCTATTTTGGTATCATATTTTCGGTAATCCTTCGTAGATAGTAGTATCCTATAATCCTTTTCCCAAATTCCATTTTCCTTGCTCAATACAACTATCTATTTCTACCTTACCTACCTACCTATCATTATATATATTCTACCTCACCCACTTTCCTTTCCTCTCCATTAAACCAGTAGCTACGGCGCCGATGGTCGTATGGCTAGACCGGGACATGGAATTATAACATGAACTGGTAGATCCAAGATGATGGCTAGACCTACCCAATCATGCCGGGATCTATTTAGGTAGACTATTTTACCCGTATCTTTTCATGGGAACGGAATGAGGAACTTTAACAATTTTGAACCTTACAAAAATGGCGGCCTCGTGGTTCGTAACCCGAAGCATCTCGTTTCCTACGGGACGAAAAGTGGACTACGGATAGATATTTTGCTTGTAGCAAGTGGAAAGGAGTTGTTTCTGCCTACTCCAATTCTTCGGTAGTATAGTAGTCAGTATCCCCGCCTGTTATCGTGTGTCCGGGGTTCGATTCCCCGCCGGAGAGCCAGGGAAAAGGCGTGATTTTATGTATGTATGTATTTTCGGTAGTTGTTCTAAATAAATCCAAAAAAAAATATTGTTACGTAATCCAACTAATTGAGAACTTACTTGAAATAGAAAACATAATACCATACATACATACACTCACGAGAGTATCCCGGAAGTAATCCCATCCTGACATACCTCTCTCGCTTCATCCACATCCATACATCTTTTCATACACTTAATAAATATAATACCAGAATATAATACCAAAAAAAAAGATATAATACCAAATTGTTTTTATATTGTTGTGGTATATAAGGAATGAATGTGTAGTTTTTTTAAACCACACATTCATTCCTTGTGTCGTTTGCTCTTAATGTAGTTCCCACACATCTGTCACCCTGGCACTACCACACCTACTACTGACTACACCTACTGCTTACTACACCTACTACTTACTACGCCAGCTGTTATTATGTAGCTATAATATCTATGAGTAAATTTTGAGCCAATTTATCTTCAGCGTATGAAAACAAAACGAAAGATTACATGCAAACTTTTGCGGCCCATTATATTTTTTTCTAAAAAGTATTTGATAAAGTTTAAAAGACTCATAAATTTTTAATAATAGATATTGAACGACATCCACGCTTCTATTCGAATTAATCTCCTGATGATGGCAAATAAAAGTCGACTATCAATGGGGAGGTATTTCTTAATATTTCCCTCCAACATTGAGATGTCTAAACAAATTCTATGAAAAGAATTTCCTTTCGAATTAATCTGTTTTTGTGGGATAATAGAAAAGAGATAAGTAATGAAAGTATTTCAAATAATTTGTAAATTGGATAGATTTACAAGTTAGAAAACATCGATCCAGTTATGAGAATAAATAATAATAATAAAAATATATAGAATAATATTATACTGCATATTTTCACACGCACTGATCTAGTCCCAAACCAGGATTACCTGTATCTTGTGTACTAGATAACGATGTATATACTTATACAATAGATAAATACGTCTATGACATGGATACAAACATTTATGCTCATCAAATAAACTGTGTTCCTACCAGGATCGAATCTAAAACATTAGCACAGGAAGTGCGATCATTACCAATCAGTCGATAAATTTCAGATATTATTACGCAAAGTTATTAAATTAAAAATGCACTTGAGATCTGAGATCTAAATATGTGTACAAGCTTCAAGCAATGTTTCTTTATTTGTTTGTGTGTTTCATCAAGCTTCACGCAAAAACCAGTCAGTGGATTTTGGTCAAACTGTTACAGTCTTAAAGTTACTATTCCTATTTAAATACTGCACCATCTTTCATCAAAATTGGTCCGGTAAAATTGAAGACACAGCTTGATCCCTATTTGTAGCCGCCCTTAAGATACGAAAGCTCAAGAAAAAATGGATTATCTTTTTATATAACTCTGTAAGGTTTCATTTGTTTGACCAATATAAAATCGAAATTTAATTAAATATTACGTAAAATAGATTATTTAATAGTTGCTGATTTGATTTGTAGTACCTAATTTAATAGAGGTCGCTGTCTTAACACCATCGACCAATCACAGGCCCCCAGCCCACCATCTTTGAAAGTTGTAGAGAGGGTATCGGAGAGAGTATATAGGTCGATGGTGCTAGGATAAGGGGGATTCGTATTTGAAGATTCAGTGCAAACGTTGAAAAAAACGGAGATATAGTCTAAAATAATAAAGTAATATAGTGATAACGTAAGTGGTGCAGTGTTTGTTTAAATATAAACTTTATATATAAGGGTATAAACAGTAAAAGAATAAATTTAGTGTTTGAAGATTAACCCAGAGGTATTTCATTGGCGAAGAGGAGCTTAAAACTCTATGATTCTTTTGGGATTTCCCATATAGCGAAAAACCAAAATTCACGCGAGCAGAGCGGCGTATAAAAGCTAGTATTATTATATTATTATTATTGTAAGTCCCCATGTAACAAAGATAGTCTGGAATAATCTTCCTGCATCTGTATTTCCGTCCGATTGTAATGTAGGTGTCTTTAAGACAAGAGTGAATAGATTTTTATTAAGTAAGTACATCTTATCACCCTAGGCTACATCGCCACTTCCCATCAGGTGGGATTGTAGTCAAGTACTGGCTTAAACATGATAAAAAAAACACTACAGCACTCAATTAAATTAAATTACAGTCTTGTAAATAATGAAAAATGTAATTATAATTACAAATATACGTACTAATTATAATATACTATTTATATACGTTGAATAAGTTATATTCTAATGAACCAATTGCCTTACGCTTGCCTCTTTCTGCTTCCAACTTTGTGATTCACAGTCTAGACTCTTATTAAATTAAAAATTTGTAATACTAAGTTCGATTGTGATCTATTTTTACATGCCATAAATAAATAAATAAATTTGTATTGTCTTATTTTTGGTAAAAAAAAAACACAAATGAATGTCGTGGTATTCTTCGATAATTCTAAATCACTTCGTTTGTATTGTGTTCAACATAAAAGTCATCTTTTAATGGCAATAATTTGAATGGGATTTTCTTATACCTTTTTCAATGTACGAATACATACATAATTCTTATCAATCTTTAAAAATCTCCTCCTACCTACAACAGAATTTAAAGTAATTAAAAAACTTTTGTAATTATCGCCTTAACGGATACTTGGAGTAAATCGCCTTAGGGTAAACAACACCTCAGGAATTTTGCTACCCGTGTTTTCAGCGGAGTGTAGTCAAAGTTCTTTAGGGTAGCGGGTTTGATACACGCTATCCCTCCTTTTTAGAGAAGAGGCCGATGTCCAGCAGTGGACCACCACGAACTCATGATGATATCACGGTAAAATCGAAGCGAGGATTTTTTACCGTATTTCAGCTGCTATTTGGTTAAAATCCCACTTGTTGGTGAGTGGCGATGTGACCTAGGGTGGTAAAACGTACTAGCTTAATAAAAACCTGTTCACTCTTGTCTTAAAGACACCTACATTATACTCGGACGGAAATACAGACACAGGACGATTGCTTCCGGTAGACCTGATATAAATACATCCATGACTCAGTTACAAAATTTGTGCTCATCACACAAAGATGGTGGACCATACGGGAACTTGAATCCGGGTTTCATTGGCACAGAAGCCAGGGTTTCTACCACTGTACCAATAAGTGTCTCGTACCATACTCAATATTCTTGTAATCATATTGTAACAATTAACAAGGGACCACCTTTCAATTGAATAAAAATCACATTAGTAGCTACCCTAACGCTGCTGCCATACAAATGAGCAGAATAACAACAAATGCTAGCCAGCTACAGGGCACCGCGAAGCTTGTATTCGCCCATAAATATATTACAGTTCGTTCGGTTACAAGTTCCCCTGGTTTTATAGCTTGAATTTGTAAATTTTATATCCGTCCTTAGTGATTCAGACACGGTCGTAAGTAAAATTGCGTTAAAACTTTTTTGTTTTTATTTTTTATGTTGGAACGAAAAATTTTTCATTCGGCATGAATATTTATTGAGATAATGTTATTTATGGTATTACCGTAGTCTGTTTGTTTACTTTTATGTCATACTCGTAGATTTAATAGCGAGCCCCGCATAACCTCCCTGAGGTTGCAGTAGGTTTCTCCCCCAAAAAAAATAAAAAGACCACAAGTTTCCTCAATTCTCCAATTATCATTAATAGGTACATCATGCGGGTCGACAAGATTTCAGACGTCATCGAGAAAATATGAAAAGTAAGTCACTAGTATATTTTCTGACAAAAAGGGATGGTATAAATCCTACTAACAACGGGTCTACCTATTGTCGCGTTTTTTTTTCAGAATTATTGTCCTGGTTGTAGGACTTTCCGTCGAAGGACCCTCTGTCTTTCCACTGCCAAAATCGTCTATCTTCACCGATCCCTAAGTTTATGATACTTTCATAACGGATATTGGCAGAATTATGCAAATTTGTCAAACACCATAAACTAATAAAGAAAAAGAAGAAGTGATAATATAAAATTCTTAGTATGTACTATTATAAAATTGTTAAATATTAAATTTTTTAAATCAAAGATTTTTTTAAAGATAACTTCTCAGAATGACAAATTAAGGACTTTTGAAACCAAATCGGTCGATATTTGTTTGTTCGTTCATTCGAGCTTCACGCAAATAAATACCAGCAGGTAAATTTTGATCAAACTATTACAGTCTTAAAGGTACTATTCCGCCTTTAATACATTTCTGATTTATTTCTAAGATTAAATTATACATGAATTCTACTATATTATTTTATTTAAGAAAAAATAGGCATACTTATAACGAAGTTTCTCTGCCCATATTTTAGGATGCCTAGCTCAAAACAGCACGAAAGTTCCCTTCAATGAAATTAAATGAAATAATCTCGGCTTTAACTAGATTTTGGCTCTCTTACAGCCCAATAAATCTCTTAATATCGATTCATCTCCAACAAGGATGAAGTAAGTTCATCCTTGTTGGAGATGAATCGATATTAAGAGATTTATTGGGCTGTAAGAGAGCCAAAATCTAGTTAAAGCCGAGATTATTTCATTTAATTTCATTGAAGGGAACTTTCGTGCTGTTTTGAGCTAGGCATCCTAAAATATGGGCAGAGAAAGACCTTCGTTATAAGTATGCCTATTTTTTCTTAAAGTAGTAGAAAGCTCATTAGTTATTCATCGAAAATGCGGCGAAGCTTCTGAAGAGTCCCAACTAAGATGGTCGTTTGGTAAATTAATACGGATATAAAACATGATTAAAAAAATTACGTTGAGAGCCCAAGTAGGGGATGAAATAAGGGCGCATCCCCCTGCACGAGTATATGAATGGATGCTCTCTGTAAGGAAAACCATTTTACATGTACTTATGGAAAAAATATGCATCGCAAATTACAACTTTATGCCTTTCACAATACCACCTACAATAGAGTGTTCGTATAAAATAAGTTTGTTATTTTACGTAGCAGGTTACGTTCAAGTGTTATAAGTTCTAATGTCCCTCAACGGTTTAATATAACTTGCCGGGGGCGAAACAATGAAAATGTTAATGTCTGACTCTTACCTTTATTTTTTTTAAGTTATGCTTCCTTGATTATAAGCAGTAATCGCCTAACATTATCACCGTACACTCTCAAATCTCTCGCTAGATCTCGAGTGCAGAAATCATGTGCGTATTAATAAATAATTATTACTCTCTTCCAACGACGAAGGGAAACATCGTAAGGAAACTTGCATGCCTGAGAGATTTTCTCAACGGTGTGGAAATCTGCCAAACCGCGTTGGGTTAACGTGGTAGACTATCTCCTAACGTGGTAGAACTCTGATTCTAAAAGGATACCTTCCGGATTCCTAAAGTGAGACAGTAAATAGATTATGCTGAAGAATATCGACCTTTTCGACTTTTTTTATTTTTATGGCCTTGAGATGATTTTTTTTAATTTTTTATGCAATTTCATTTGTGTATTCGACATGAAGTGAAAATTGCACGAACATCACGTCGAATAGACATATAAAATTACATAAAAAATTAAAAATTCATGTCAAGGCCATAAAATTTAAAGATTATCAATAATAGTGACGGTTGGTTTTATTATTAACAATAATAAGAAGTGGAATTTTATCTTTTTGACTTATCATATTTCACTTAGTAAATACTAGTAGAGACAACTTTATTAATTTATTAACCAATTAATTGGCTATACTTATAGATTATGGCTGTAATTTTTTTAACTAACATTTAAAAAATAACGAAAACGATATAAATTCGATTATTTTAAACAACTTTACCTAGTTAATACAAACAAATAATTTAATAGGTTTATGTGGTCGACTGTTCAAACGTTCAATTTTTGTGAATCGGCTAACAAACTTATTAATTGTCAATATTACCCTATTATAATTGGTTAAAGCAGTAGTTACACATAGTTATGGGTTTTAACTTTTTGATTGTAATTTACAACAATACAGTGTAGTCACTATCCGTAAGTCCGGGTAAGATGATTCACATCCACTCGTACTTCATTCATCAACACTTTTTATCTCTGACTCTGAGACTAAGCAGGGGCCGTATCTTCAGAATCAGTGACCCCTCATGAAAATATACAATAATTATAGAGCGTAAATATGTAGCAGACTAGACGGTGTCAAACGGATTCGCTTTGCTTTTTAACACGCTTTTATTAACTTCTATAAGTATGTATGTAACGGAATTTTTGAACTCGATTTTTATCCACTTTAAAAGGTTAAATTAATTCGAAATTTTGCACATTTTTCAAGGACCGATGACAATACAATAATTTAATATTCACACAGCGTCGAACGTTTTTTAGTTATTTTAAGCTATAATTTGTTATATAAATTGTATTTAGTATTAAAATTGTAAAATAACAATAAATTTTGTAATTAAACCAAGCTGAGCAACGCTCATAATACCATACAACTATTTACACGATAACTCTCTAACTAAAGATTGTAATAAAAACATTATTTTCGAAATTCACATCCAATCAGATGTAAAATCGCGACAACTTGATCTCGTGAGCTACAGCCAACAATAATATTATTTTGCTAAATCAAATATAAACAGAATAATATAAAGAGAAATTAAAATTGTCAGTAAAACATTTCACAGAGAATAGTCAGATTCCGTCAAAATTATAAGCTTTCGGACATACTAATGAACGAGAACGTAAATGAGATCTGATTAAACACCTACCTCCTTATTCATAAAATCTTTTATTCCTGCTTTGAGCTAACACGTGGTTTGTCTCTTTCTATATCATTACAAATTTATTAAGACTGAAAGAGACAAACTACAGATTGGTTTTAAACTATGTGTAAATATTTTTATGAATAAGGCCACTAATCTGGAAAGTGCTTTTAAATTCCTAACTGTAAATTTTTTTGAGTCATAATCAGTACAAAACGCAAAATTCAGCTATTTACTACCTTTATAATTATAGGAGAAATTAAATGACGAGTGGAGAACGATCAAAAAAAAAAATTACACGCTTATGTTTAAATCCAAACCTGTAAACAGATTTTTTTTTTAAATTTGACATCTATCGTCAAATCCAAAACTATAGGGAATAATAAAAAAATCAAAATGAATATTTGGGATGTTTTTATGAAAACTAAAACTACCGTTATATTTTTGAAAAAATAATTTATAGCACCTGTTAATTTTGGCTACCGCGAACCGGAAAGCGTAACGCAGGTAGACCATGACTAGGTGGACCGATGACCGGGTGAAGGTCGTAGGCAATTGGTGGATGCAGGCGGCTCACAGCCGCTCGGTGTGGCGATCATTAAAGGAAAGTCTCTCATTAGTAAATTTAGCTGACAATTCTGTTGTAACAGAACTTAACTAAATTTAGACTCTCCCTGTCTTTTTCTGATGTCAAACGCCAAAAGGAGATAACTACAAGTTTGGTGCTGTCAGTTTCGTTTAGACACGTCAAAATTAATAAATTGAGAAACGATCTCGGAACGTGCCGACCAAAGATACGCAAAAACACATCATTTTACTCGCTAAAAATGTTTGCTATTTCTTTTTGATGTTTGGAATTAGAAAGAGATAGGGAGAGTCTAAACTTAGTTAAGTTCTGTTACAACAAAATTACTACCTTAAAAGATATTTTTAATTGGAAACTAACGCCGACTTAACATTGGTTGAATTTAATGCATCTCCTGAGAATTCGACATCGAATAGAGAGGTTACAACAGAGTTTTGTTTAAAATTAAACTGACAGCCTCATATTTCAAAATAATTCATTTATCAGAATTTCTAAAACCTTCCAATTTTGGGCGTGCTAAATTTGGATGCAGGCATAGTTAGATATGCGACCTATTTTAAATATTCAATGATTTGTACAGAAAGGTAAAACAATGGTACGGGCCAGATGGCTGGCGGGTCTTCGCCCGCGGCATGGCCAGGTATCGTTCTACTGACCCATAAAAGTTTACTAGCGTTTTGGCTATAGGTTATATGTACATATGGTAGATACAATCTTAGTAGTACACATATAGAAAGACGCCGAGTGGTTTTACTAGAGTTAGGGGTCTACTCCGTGTCATATCCATTCCCTTGATGCAGTTAGCTTCTTTTCGACTTGTACAAAAAAGGGATCATAACCACGTTACGCTTTAATCTACTACCTTAGTTCCCAAAGCGGTCCAGGTGGACCACCAGGGGTCCACGGGAGACTCGACGGGGGTCTACGTTGGCGTACGCAAATTTCCACAGTTAGATCTAATCT
>WUAW01023459.1:6131-25310 GCA_017165845.1 Thaumetopoea pityocampa
TAGGTCATTAAATACCAGGTTGAGTGCTGCTCAACGCAGAGATAGACTCGAATAGCGACCGCGGATTACACTACAACCTTCTCCACTACTTACCGAATGATGTTTAGTCGCCAACGATTCGCGTGAGAGTTACGGTGTGCGACTCGGGCTAATGGGCAGACACTTTATCTTGAATTGAACACAACAAACAACACCAACTGGTTTACTCCAAAACGCCTGCCTAGCGTGGATATGACAACAAATAAACACTTTTAATGGGGGACTAAGTCTAGCTTAGGACTTCACTTTACTTAATCAGGCTGATGATACATAAATACATCACAATCAGTATTATTCTTTTTGGGTTTCATGTCCCGTAGGTTGTTCGTCCTAGTGTAAAATGTTGAGTTAGTCTTTTACCGCCATATTATAAAATACTGTCATTCTGATTCTGTTCAAGTAACAAAAAGCATCATAATTTCAGCGGGTAGTATTTATTTATGTCCCATAAAGATAAGACGAATACTTTCCTGATATTTTTCTTACAGGTGGGATATTCGAAACATAAATGAACCGACGGATTCAATGATCATTGATGTGGTTAAGTTACCCACCGACACCCAGAGTGTTGATAACGCGATTGGTGTTTCAGCCCTTGAATATGAGCCTACTATACCAACAAGGTACACGCCACTTACCCGCCAAACAGTTCAAGTTCAAATTATTGCGAATAAAGGTATACAATTAGTCATTACAATACAGAATTTCATTGCGAGTGTCCGAAACGGGAAAATTCGCAAGAGAACCAGAGTATATATATCAATATATGTACATAGCTCGAAGGAATGCGAAGTGGCACTAAACGGGCACATATCTCGTGGTACTGATTGATATTGGAGTTTAAAAGTGTTGGAATGATGACCTCGAAACGAAAAGCATGGTGTAGTACGACCCCAAACTAAGTGGTCCGATTACCTGATTAATGTTATGGCAAACGGGGAATGTAGGTGATTAACAGTCGATCAAGAGTGACCATCATTAGAGGAGGTCTAGCAGTGGACTTTTGTGGGCTAACGTAATCGTGATGAATAAATTCTTTATAAGAAAACCCTATTCATGGGCAAATTCTAACGATATTATATCTTGCCATTACGTTGTACCTTTGTAAGGTTCCACATTTGCGCATATTTTTTCAGATTCATGGTTGGAACAGAAACCGGATTAGTTATTGGCGGCAACCGTAAAGGTAAAAATCCTGTAGAAAAACTACCCACAAAAGTGAGTTAAAATTTTGAGCTAATTTCATCTACTAATTATATCAACCTATCCAGTAAAAGAGCGGATCCGACAAAAAAAACAAATTTATTAGTCTATTTTAATCAACTAAAATAAAGGACAATCTCACTCACTTCATTGACTCTGGTAATTGAGCATTTACAAGTGCCTTCTAAGAAATGACAGTCTCATCGAAACTGCTCTATCAAGAGTCCAGCGATAGTGCCTTCCAGAATAATCGTAATACTAAAATAAATTTTAGTTAAAATATATTTGAATTTTTTTTTTTTACGAAAAAAAAGGATATTTCGGAATTGAACAATCATTATAATATTCCCATATTTATTGAGAGGATTGTTTTTTAGTTCAAATTAAAAATTATTTTAAAAACAGAACTCTCTAAGAACTCAGATATTCACTGTGCCAATCCGAATATACAAATTTGTATTACGATTTTATGAGGAGTACTGCTATTACCGAGCCCATAAATACAAATTTAACGGCCATTTTGACGCAATGAAACATAATAAACAGTTATGACTCGTAGCTAATCGACGAAAGATACTACGAAGTCAAGTGCGATCGAAAAGGTCGCGAGTTCGTTCCCGTCCCATATCACTGGGTTATTTCAAACTTATGAAGATCGTACAGATCTTCATTGTGGACACCGAGGTATTCAGTCGAGAAGGAAAACTTCGTGTGGAAACCTGCATGCCCGCATGGGTAGGTGAAAATTACCAATTCGCACTAAGCCAGTATGGTAGACTACGGCCTAATCCCCTCCTGATGCAGAGAGGCCCCTGCCCCTGTACTGGGGACCAATATGGACCGAGGATGATGATGGATGAAAATGGCTTAAGCTGAAAAAAATATTCATTTTATTTTAACGATTATATTTAAAATGAACTTAATGCCGGAGATATTTTCTGCCGGTCTCTCTTAGGTTAATGCTGAGATAATATTATAAATTAGATGCAATGCGAAGGACTAACAAAATATAAACAGCAAATAATTTTAAATATATAATCTAACCTATATACTATTACAAAGTTGTTAGATGTCAAAATTATTTAAATGAAAGATATTTAAAAAAAACTACTCAGTTCGGCTAATTAAGGGCTTCTGAAACCAAATCCGTCGATGTTTGTTTATTTGTTCGAGCTTCACGTAAAAACCAGCAGGTAGATTTTCTACAAACTGTTACAGTAAGGTACTATTCCGACTTAAATACTATGGCATGTTTCATCAAAATAGGTCCAGTAGAATTGAAGATACAGTTTGATCCCTGTTTTAAACCACCGTACGAGAGCTCAAGTAAAAGTTGTTTTTAGGCTTTTTATATAGGTTTCCCATGTAACGGAAAACCGATATTAACGCCGGCGAAGCCGCAGGCAAAAGTTAGTACATAAATAAAAATAATATTTATATAAATATGAAATATTAATTATTCTGTTCTTTCCTACCTATAAACATACATACGAAAGGAATATTTCTTTGCTTGTCCCTTATGCGTTACTATACTATTCTAATATCGCAATAGACGGATGAAACTTTGATAAATGGTGTGGGTGCGAAGAGGTTTCAAAGTTCGGGCGGAGCCACAGGCAATAGCTAGTAATCTGTAAATACACCACTTCCATGGCGCCTGAATTAAAACTTGTCTCCACTGGCAACATTTAATTTACAGTGAATTTGGTTTCTCGTATCGATCGAATTTTCAGTACGAAGCCCACCTCGGCCCTGTGTATGCACTGCAGCGAAATCCAACATTCCTAAAGAATTTTTTAACAGTTGGGGATTGGACCGCTAGGGTTTGGAGTGAAGACTGCAAGGAATCGTCAATTTTATGGACTTATTCGCATCGAACAAAGCTTACAGACGGCGCATGGAATCCAGTCAGGTAGATCACCAGTATTTAGAGGTAATAATCGTTTATTGACATAATATAGATTAAGTACACAGAGTAGTCAATAGAACAGGCCATACACTTGGTGACTTGTCGCTAATAGCGATCTTTCCTCATTTTCGTTCAATCGACGCGCGGAATCGAAATTATTTTTGTCAAATTTATTTACAGCTAGTAAAGCTATAACCCGTAGCTTCGCTTGCAATAGCTCGGTGATGACTGGTATGTCCATTCTTTGTATCATATCTACCTTTTTTTTTCAAATTTCAAAAACAATCTGTTCAACAATTGACCCATAAAGAGATAACAAACAGACAGACAAAACCCTTTCGCCTTTATTATATTGGTGTGGATTACCTCGCTGAAAGCATTGCAACGCTGAAGTGACAGTAGGCGAGACACAGCTCCGACGGACCGATGAACATGGAGTCCTTGAGTGGCGACCTCGAACCGGAAAGCGTATGTCGCGTGGGTCAACCCCCGAATAGTTGGACCGATGAACTGATTAAGGTCGCGGACAATGGGTGGATGCAGGCGGCTCAGCGGCTTGGCGCGGCGATTATTAGAGGAGATTTCTACCTGGTTTTATTTATTCCAGCTTTATTGCCAGGGTCCAGTCAATGTTGCGTGTTCGCGTATGCGTGTATGTGCGTGTGTGCGCGCGTGCGTGTGTATAAGTGCGCCACGAACTGAAAAAGTTTGGGAACCGCTGGTCTGTACCAAAGAAAATATTACTGAAACTATCGAGATAAATTATTTTGAAATGTAATCATATACAGGTTTTCTCTTTTGCTGGTAACACAATGGGATGGTTGCCTATCATGCTGGGACTTACTGCGGCGGAGGAGTGCGCCCATAGTCACGGCACAGGTCTGCGATGAGCCTCTGCTACGCCTGCGACCTCATGAAAGCGTGAGTGAATGGAAACTTTTGATTGCAATGACAATAAAACATTTTATTTAATTGAACAGGGATAAAAGAAGAAACCTGGGATAGAACTTTCTGGAATATGACAAAGTATTAAGTATCATTAGACAGAAAGCATCGATAGCCAAATTAGTACAGATAGCGTAGTTTAAAATTTTATAATCGATTAATAATTTTATAATCGATTAATAAAAAGGATTAGAATCCTGGTAGGGATTATTAATCGATTTTTTTAGGTTTTAACCTGCGACCTATTGGCACATAAAACACGGTCACTGGCACTGCACTAGTCAGCCGTCGTCAATTGTGCACCTACAATTGATTATACCTTGTGTCGCGAAGAAAATCATACACAGTGCCTACGCACGAGCATCTCAGACTTGTATTAATTCGATACGTGTGAAGATCTCAGGGATCACACCATGAATACCTGGAGGAGCACCAGCTGATAAGCGATCGTCAGTACGGCTTCCGTCGGCTGGCGATCTGACTCACGAATGAGCGAAGAGCATTGAGAACAAGGGGAGATTAGCGATTTGTTATTATTAGATTAGTCTGGATGTAGCTAAGGCCATCGATCGGATTTGGCACAAAGCACTTCGTTTTTATTCCATAGAGGAGTAAATTAATATCCTTTTATTTTGTTTATACAGACTAAAATACTTATTTTGCCGTCAGGGTCTACTAGTAGCCTGCGGAAGTAGTAAAGGAACTGTATATTTAGCTGAACTGTCACAAAACCTAGGAACCGCAGATAAAAACGACAAACAGCTTTTGACTCACGTAAGTAGACATGAGAGTAATAAAGCCAAAAAAATAAGTAGGTACTTATTATAATTTTGTTCACGCGAATTACGAGTAATAGCATTTCTCTGAATTCGGAAGCGAAAGCGACCTGTTGTAGCCTCGAAGGCATCTGTAATGTATGAAACTTCTATGCAGGTTAAAGCTTTAATTCCAATTTTTAATGTATGTACTAACTTACATACATTACATAGGTACAATTTTATGATCGGCCTGTCAAATGGAAGTCCACTACTGGACATAATCTTCATGTACAAAAGAGGGGAGATTTCTCTTAATCTCCACCCTGGCCCGAAGATCGTCGTCGATACACTTTGAATGGTTCAGTTATTTGTTACGTTCTCAGCATTAGTTATCAGTTAACTTCAGTAAAAATAAAATATTTATTCATTATTAAATGAACATACACTAGTATGTATACAGGCGAACTTAGGTATTTTCTACCAGCCAACCTTGGTGATTTTGAGGTGATGCATTATTTTTCACATGCAATAGGTAGTCATCAGTTTGTGATGAATGTCACAAATTCGAAAATTACTCAAAATTGTTAATTTTAGGTTTTGGATCGTGAAAATAAACGAGAAAGGATTCTTGAAGCTCGAATGCGTGAGCTCAGACTGAAGATGCGGCAGGGTGACTGTGGACAGCAAGTCTCGGATAGCGACCCCACAACCAACGACCGAGACTTGGAAGAAGCTACCGCGGAATATATGCAGATTATCAACGAACAACCGTTGCAGACAAAAAATTCATAAATATCGAGAGCTCATTTTCGATATGCAAAAAATAAAACTACATTCAAAATTAATTAAATGTTTTATAAGCCGGCGCGTAACTCATCGGCCGCGCTCCGAGTGCTCGTGCGGCGAGACGGGGAGCGATCAGCAACACTCAATATTATTGGTCGCGCAGGACGGAACAGAGAGCAAGACTAGTGAATCTAGCTCTCTGTTCCATCCTTTGTACACTCGTAGATTAAAACTATTTCAATTCAAATTACAAATTTAGAGATAAACTCATTTTCTGATCTCTTTTGCTGGTAAAGGCATAGTAATAGTAATAGTATCCATTCAGGAACACTGACTTCTAACGCCATCCAGAAAACACTAACAGAAACAATTACCACAGTAATATTCCCGATTTGAGTCGATTTATTGGATAAATTATTTGTATTTATATTATACACACAGTCGCTCGCACTCGCACGTTCTGCGTGAGGGCGCACGCACTGCACACATTTCTATTTCTTCTTGTACCATTCCTTCTTTAATTATTTAGCTTTATTGGTCACATTGTTTTTGAGATGGGCGCAAACAACTGCTACACAGTTTATACTAATGCAGTTGTTTACGAACTGACTGTTTAATATAAATTTACTCATGAACTAAATAAATTCTTTAATAGATAATAAGTCAGGGATAAGAAAACAGTTCTCTAAAATTAAATAATAGAGTTGAATGCAAGTGAATGAAGGAAAGTGTCCTTATTCTTGCCTTAGTTGCACACGGACTACACAAGCCCCGAAGAAATCTCAACGACCCTGTAGCGACATATTGTAATTCGATTGCTTATTATTAATAATAATCGTTTAATTCAGAAACAGGTACCATATTTTTTTTTATATACTTATGAACTACGTTAGTAACTAATATTATAAACGCTACGACGTGAACTGTACCGGGACATGGATTGCAGTCCAGTGCCTGACGACGGGACACGACTATCAGCCTACACACTCAGAATGCTGGTAGTGCTTGCTCGGACACGGCGCACTATAACAGTAGCTCGCGTTCTAATGATGGCATGAAAACTATCCGTCCTGGACCTCGCAAACATTCCAGACGCACTACAATATCTCGGCAAGCCCAACACGTTGCTGTATTGTACACGGGGTTTATAGTGCCCCAGCAGTACTTACGACCCATAGGCTGTAAGTGTAGAACGTCTAGCAATATGGATTAAAGAGAGCAATTTTTACCTGTTCATTACAACATGCAAACCTACGAGCCAACATATTACCCCGGTCAGCCAACGCCCTCCGTCCCCTCTCAACATCAGTGTCATAATACGAAACGTTGTCACTGAGCGACTGGATACGGTGCTATGCCAGTCGTCACCCGCCAACCGCACCGTCAGCTCACAAACGGTAGCCACCATGGAGCCAAGATATTTCACCACGAACATTCCCTGAGGAGATACCCACATTGTCACTAAAGTGATGACCCTTTGACTTGCTACTTAGCCGCTATAAACTTAAAGACCATTTTAATTATTCCGTATTACCTCTACTCTTGTCTACTACTAAGTCCTTTTCAGTAAATGTTTGGATAGAATCTATTTTCTGTAACAGCATACCATAACCTTCAGATAGATGCCGTTACCATGGAGAGTCGATCAATATTTGGATGGAACATATGGAAAAGCCGTCAATCTGCTCGCCAGCATGATTGGCATAACCCAGTCAAAACGTGGAAGTAATAATAAAATTTATGGCGATAAGTCCCGCTAAAGTAATCTATAAATATAAGCACATACTTGAAGTATGTGCTTATATTTAGATTACAGGTCAGAATAATAAAGACAAGTTTTTAATACAAAATTAATTTTGAAAAACTATTCAACATTGGTAAACTAAAACTACAATTATAATTGAGTAAATTATAATTTAATTATTACAATTGAAAATTACTCGCTAAGTTTGTACAGGTATCTATGTACAGATGCTATTTTAATTGTGACTGAAGATAAAAATGCATATTGTTTTTGTATGCTTATAGCTAGACAGCGTATTACTAAACAACCGTGAAGCAAATTACATCCCCAATCACAGTACTTATTGCAACTACGTGACAAATCACAACGCTTTGTACAATTACGTGCCCAGTCACGACGCTTTTTACAAATACGTACCCAGTCACGATGTTATTTGCAATTCCGTATCCAATCACGGCGCTTTTTATAAAACGACGCTTTTTACACATACACACGTATCCAATCACGGCGTTTTTTATAAGTACGAACCCAATCACGACGCTTTTTTACAAATACGTACCGATTCACGACGTCTTTTAACAAATATTTGTGCAATCACAAGGCTCCTTTCAATTACGTGTCTACTCACAATGCTTATATATATATATTGCAATTACGCGCCCAATCACGATTTTTTTACAAACACGTACCCAATCACGACGCTTTTTACAAACATGTACCCAATCACGACGCTTTTGACAAACACGTACCCAATCACGACGCTTTTGACAAACACGTACCCAATCACGACGCTTTTAACAAATATTTGTGCAATCATAAGACTTATTTCAATTACGTGTCTAGTCACAATGCTTATTACAATTACCTCCTCAAACATTTTTGTTTCAGCTACGCCTACAATCGCACTTATCTATACATATACATCACAACTACAAATAAAAACCGCCGACAGTCGTGATTTAAACATAGTACAACTTATTTTAACAGGATAAAACAAAGTATTCGTTTCTCTAGCTTCATCTCGATTAAATCTATTCTAGTTTCAATATCGAGACTTATTCACACGGTATATAATTATAGGCTAACGTAAATAACATATTTCGATAATGTATTAGTTAACAATGTCGATATTCTCTTTCGGTTTATATAAAACTTTCTTAAGAAAATAATTGTAAAAATCATATTCCATCAATAAGTTTATTTCATACTAGCCGACACGCTCAGTTTCGCTCAGAATAAGTTTGTGGAGGTAATAATGTCGAGTCATAGTCTATGTTCGTCCTTATCTAACACCATTCTGAATTTCACAATAATCGTTTCAGCAGCTGAGCCGTGAAAAACAAATGCACCTTCGCATTTGATTTTATATATTACTGTAAAAGTGATAAGTACTTAGATAAGTACCCTAATTTTTAATTAATTTAGAAAAATTAAGTAACAAAATTATAACAAAAATATCTATTGTTCAAAATATATGACTATATTATTGTCTTATCTGACGAAATTAATTGATATGCTGAACGGTTTAATATCAGGTGACCAAAAAAGTTCGTGCGGTTTTAATCGTCGCTCACTATAAAGACATGTTTGAACCTGTTGCGATTTCTAGCGACCAACATTTAGTATCAATATAACATGCACAGACTCGTCAGTTTATTGATGCACTCTATTTTGTTAACACGCTTTTCATAAGTAAATTATTTTTATCTAAAATGTCAGTTAATACTAATGTGATTCGGGCTTGTTTGCTCTACGAAGTTAAACTCTGCAACAAGGCTTCAGAGTTATCTCGTAAAATATGTACGGCATTCGGTGGACATGCAGTATCAAAACGCACTGCACAAAAGTAGTTTACAAAGTTCTTGTCTGGTGACGAGTCACTTGAAGATTCACCTCGTTCGGGAAGACCCTCCATTATTGACAATCAAGAATTACAGGCTGCTATTGAAAACAACACTAAGTTATATTGCCAGGAACTTTCGCAAATGTTTGGTGTAAGTGATAAAACAATTCTTTTGCACTTACATCAGTTAGGTAAATCATGGAAGTAAATGGGTCCCTCATGAATATCTAACGAACACAAGTTTCATCGAGTATCAGTTTGTTCAGCGATGCTTTCACGCTATAAAACCGAGCCGTTTTTGGACTGCTTGCTTACAGCTGATGAAAAATGGATTATGTACAATAATACAAAACAAAACCACCATTGGTTGTCCCCAAACCAACCAGTACCACATACATCGAAGATGCCAATTCATTACCAGAAGATCATGCTTTGTGTATGGTGGACCGCTGCTGGTATAATACACTACGAATTTCTTCCTACTTCACCCTCCGTATTCTCCTATATCCATAAATAAATCTACAAGACTTTAAATTTTTATTATAAAAACCGCACGAACTTTTTTCGTCACCTGATACAAAAAAAAACTGTATGGCACTTTCTACGTGGTTGCTATTTGCCGCGTTCTCTTTTGCTAAACGCTACGAAGGACCAACGGTGTTCTATATTGGCTCCGATACCGCTGGTCGTGCGACTAAACACATCGGAGTGTTTCTGTAACACGTGATGTATGGTTGCTTGTGATACGTGTGGGAAAATGGCACGGACGTACGACACCACGTAGTCGAGGCTCGCTCCTTGGGGGTGTACCTAGAAAATGAAAGAAACGACTTGTTATATGTCAACAGAAGTGCAGATATAGACTTGAGATAAAATGCAGTTCAGTATTCATTGTGCATATATTACCACCGGTTCAATTACCCTTTTCTAAGCCATTATCACAATTATATTTTATAATTACAATTCACACTAACTTTAATAATGTACACACAATACAATTAGAGACAAGTTACTGAAGTGACGATCCAACAACAATTTGTCCGATCAACAGCGAGTACCCTCGCTTTTGTATGAGTTCAATAGTGCAATGCAAATGGTCCAAAGTACATACAATATCATACCCACTTAGATGGAACTAAATTATTCAATTAAACTGTAACACAACGACCACATAATACTAAAATTTTAAAGTGTCCTATGTATACGTCCATGATTATATCGGCATTAGGAAACGTGTGTTTATAACATAGATTTGCGCCAATATTGCACAGAAATAAAAGTTTTAAGCAGAGATGCCTAATCTCAGTCACTCACCTCTTCCTCCTGACCTTTGGTACGTGGTTCCTCTTTTCTACTCAATCTTTTTCACTAAAGTGAAGATAACTAACCTGCAGGAAAGCCGACATCACGCCAATGAGCTTAGCTTCGCCACAGCCCGCTTCTACAGCTTCTTTCAAATGCACCTTAGCATCTAAATCTTCCGGCAATGGTGGAGGTGGAGGTGGCGGCGGCTTCTCAACAGGCGACGGTAGGGGAGGCTGTATAATATAGTCACCATGAAATCTATGTCTAAATCACCGTGGAGTCTCATCTTAGGACCATAGAGCCCCGCTTGTTTGAGCTCAGGAGATTCAGGAGGAATAAAACACAACTAGAATCTGTATCAAGTCGACCAAAGCTTCTAAGAATATGTAGGAAAATCTGTGTATAAGTCAAAATTAGCACATGAAAGTTTAATTAAATTGAATGAAACATTAAATGAAGTTAAAGATGAGAAATAAGATGCTCAGTCACATAGTTCCGTAGTATTAATAATTAACTTGTAGATCAAGTAAATAGAATAATTAAAGAATCAATAGCTCCGCGACAAGCTGTAAACCTCGTGCTTAGTGATAGTAGTGTTGCGCCGTCTGAGGTTGCGTAGCTAATATCAATATAACAGCTACTTCACGACAGATGATTCTACATTTTTCCCCGGTTACATTTCCACGGCAAACTCGACAGTCACCGAACGAAACCTGTACGTCGTCCAGTCACCTAACCATAAAGGAGTAAGACTCACTACACCCCCCCCCCCCCTCACAAGAACATTGGTACGGTACGATTGCACTACGGTACAACACTAACAAACTCGACAACACTAACAAACGTATCAAGCAAGACGTCTTTGTTTTTACAAGTGCGCCATATACATTTGTATGAAGTTTCATGGGTACGATTCAATACCTCTGTAGGGAGAAGGTAAGGAATGCTTATAGTACTTTTAATTACGGTACTTACATTTTTGTTTAAACTAGTCTGCAGCGCATGGCGAGCTATGAACTGCGCCTTGAATTTGTCCATCTCCTTCTGCGCATCAGCTTTTATAACATCAACTTCGTTCTTGTAAGCCTCCAGTTGGAATTGAAGACTTTCATTCTCACGCTGTAGATAAATATTGTTACAAGTTTTCTCGCGGTTTGCCCGCTTAACATAAATATTCCATAGGAACCGTAGATTTCCGAGATAAAAAATATATCCCGCTACTTTGATTATATCAGTTTCAAATATATACCCTGATCCGTAAGCTCCGTTGACGGGTCAAAGAAGGACAAAACATACCTATTCGCATTATATAATAAATAAATGTAAAATATTATTAATCAGTATAAATGACGTCCACTATTTCGGTCAACTATCGCCGGCATAATAAAAGCGTCACTTCATTTCTTCTTCTTCTCTTTCTTTTGCTGTGGGAACCAGCTGAGGGTTGCACCAGAGTAACGGGCAGCGGCGTTAACTATTTTTCAATCAAAATCTACTACGATCTCCAAGACACCTGCCGATTGTGGAGATCATGGCAAATCTCTTCTTGGAGGTCCATGTCCAACAGTGGACTTCTGGGGGTTGACGATGATAACTGTCCCTGTACTACGGGTTAATACGACTGGTTCCTAGATTACAGTTCTATTTCTTCATACATACATACACTCACGCCGAAATCCCATAAGGGTAGGCAGAGAGCATATACTACATACGTATGTACAGTCACGCCTTTTTCCCATTGGGGCAGGCAGAGACCACTTCCTTCCACCTGCTACGATCGTTTGATGTAGCAAAGTGGTTCGCTATTTCTTCATGTACAACTAATTTTAAATTCCCTGTAAATATTATTAATAATGATTGCTTGGGTGTGAAGAGAGCCGCGGTGGCAGAGGATTGTGTTCGAATTTGAATTGCTTTAACTACTTGGAAATGAACTCAAAATGATCAAGGAAAACATCATGTAGATAGACGAACTCCACATGGTTACCAGCAATGGTAGAATAGAAGACCGAAATTAATAACGCAAATTCAGGGAGACCTATTTCCAACAATGGACTGATCAATGCTGAATGGACAGATGGACACAAGATATCTTCACATTTACTTAAAAATTACCTTTAATTGCGGTATATCTTCATTATTATATTCCATGTTTCTGTTGTAACCGTTATGATCATTATCATCATTATCGAACTTCTCCAGGAATTCTTCCTTCATCGCATTAAACTCCTGTAAAAGTTATATTATATTAACTGATATAACCTGCTGCAACTGGTAATAATACAAACATTTTGTGTTTGAGTACTTTCTTCACTTTATTTAATCAATTTTTAGTAGATGAATCTAGGGGCTCCAAACGACCACACAGAACAATCCCCACGAAGGACGGGCCATACGTAGTGCGTATCAACGCGTGGACCACGAGGGCTGGGGCACTTCAGTGCCAAGTTCATAGTTACGCCGTGGTGTGCTCAAATGAGCGAACACCTGGGTATCCCAGAAACCTTCTAATATATACTTAGACCACCACGAAGTTTTTAGACAATACAAATCTGAAGCGCCCCCGGACGTTCCTGGTTTGACTACGGATCCCTAAAAGGATGACTTATAGTAAACAATTTCAGAAATAGATTCGTTGTCACACGTTACTAAATTAAAGTGTGTACTTACTTGAAATAGGTACATTTGAATGTTTTACTAACCACTGGAAATTAAGAATCACCTACCGAATACGGTCCCTTACTACGGGACCAATGATAATGGCTTGTTTGTCAGAATCAGGATTGTGTGCCATTCGATACAAAGTTCAATTGGTTATGCTTTAAAATTCATATTCACAGCAAGTAGGTAGCAAATGGACAGACAAATATATCTTCATATTTATACTATAGAAGCGAAAAAAGAAGCAATATGACCGTATGATATTATGACCGTACATGAATTACAAATAATAACTCAGTGGTACGGGACCGGGATTCGAACCCAAGACCTTTCGATCGTAAGCCGTGTCTAAAACCACTACACCACCAATGTACCAGTAGTGTATATTTATATATATTATATATATACACTACCGCGGCACTCAAAGCTATATATCAGTCAGGTGACCATATTTGATTTGTGACAAATTAAAAAATAAACTTACTAAATTATTTGTGACACTACAATATATAGGAAACTTATCAACGCTGACTGGGTCAATTGCGTTCTCAAGTTACCCGTTGACCGACACTTGCTGACTTGCTGTGCCGCAAACTTCCTGCTTAGTGGCCGGCAGAAGTTTTACCTGTTATCAGCCGTCTTCGCGTACTGCAGAACCCGACTCATTACTAACAAACCCGTTGAACTAACAGCCGTTCACTGATACTTGTTGCTTAATCTTGACTCCATCATCAACAAAATTAAGGATATAGGTGAGCGTTTACCTATTTATAACTATATAGAGATCGTCTAATCCAACTAATGCACATAAATACTCCACCGCACTGATGAACGCACGTTTATATAATATGATTGAAGTGCAAAACACAGAAGTTTTAAGTTTAAAGTTAGTAGTCACAGGAGATGACAGAGACAGAATACATTGAAAGAAACTGAAGTATGAGATATGAGCGTCATTCTCAGTTTTATCACCAATAATATCAATGCTGTGTAAGAGCCATAACACTAGACTTTATTCTTAAGATCACCACTAGACCAGACTAAAAGAACAGACCATCATCGTCATCACATCAATCTACATACGCCTACCGCTGGCCATAAGTCTCCTCTAATGATCTCCACACCGAGTGACACACATTATGCTTAAAGTACTATATCATAGGCCAATCGAAGATGAGTGATGCGATTAACATTAATGCCCAATTCGTTTCAATCCAGAAGCTTAAAGGCATCTCCCAGTACGGCTCTAAGTAATTTCGCAGAAATAACGTCTCTTTGTCTTGCAAAAGCCACCTTGCAATTTCATTGGTTTTGAGCGCTGATCCTGTATACAAACTATCATGGGGGCGTTTTCGTACAAACTCTTCACTTCTGCGATGTACTGATAAACAATACGGATACCATTGAAGAGAATGGAGCACTACTCAAGTTTCCAGAGAATCGAAGGCTTTCCCAGTCTAAAAACCATAATCATAAAGGCATTATATTCTATCTCCTGTTAAATCAGCTGGCTTTATTCAATACACAAATTCTTCGCGAATACTTTAGAGCCTTTATTACGCTTTAATACGATCAGTATTAAAGCGTCTAGTATACGCGTTTGATGGGTTTATGTATTTTGAAATGTCTATTAAGCTGCCGAAATCAAGATGCGTGTAGACGCATGCGTGTAGCTAATAAAGCCTGGTGTCTCATCTCATTCCTGTCGTCCATGAAACTCAAAGTTTAGTGTAAGAGCTTCTTGATTATGTTAATACAGTTGACCTTAAAAAACACTAACCCTACCACCGTGTCCGCTAGACTGTTAATTAAAACATCTACAGAAACGCAGTCACTTAGGCAATTGAAACGATTCTGGAGCTCGAGCTGAAAACTTTCTGGGGTCTGGATCTGGGTCGGGAAAATGGCAGAGCAGAATTTTCATTAGCCTAGACATCTCCAGCTTCACGTAGATTTTAAATGTGCCTCTTAACAACCGGTGATCGCTTTCAGTTCCGACTGCGTTGATCACGGAGAGCCTAGTAGACATGATGACGTATATCCATTTACAACAGACCAAATGGTGAGTCGAACGGACACTGATAAAAGACTAATGATTAGCCCTAACAGTTGATGTGATCAGGTACCTAAACATCTGGCATTGCAAATCAAAGAGGTTCTCCACAATCTGCACTAAGCAACCGACAGAAGGGTGGCGCGCACAATTTATCATTAAACGATCTCTACATGCTCGTGTTTAGTTGTTTGTACAGGACACCGACTCTAAATTAACATATTACTTTAATGTAGTGGTGTCTGTAGATACCTGTGCCATTTTCTGCCACGTTTCAATGTTCTTCCGTTGCGGCTTTGTGAAGTGATCCCACACGCGTTGATGTCCAGCTGCCATAAAAACTTTCGCCACCTGTTCGACTGAGGTTCACAATAATTACGTTAAGAGCATCCGCTTTGGTCATCAGACCAAACATACCGTGGCACATCGCGACAGGTCGTCCTCGACTGTATAAGCTGTAGCCTCAGCTCGCAGCGATACGCAGCTTGTGTCCCCTTGTACCCAATGCCTGTGGGATGCGGCGCTGGTCGCCATTGTCGCATACACGATGACCCTCACGCCACCAAGTCGACGTATTGACAGTTCGGTTACAGAATTTTACTATCAATGGAACATTTGATCACAGAATTTTATCTCATTTAATTTAATGATATTAAGACAAATGATCTAATAAATTTTAGATGACTTAATAAATTTCAGATGTGTGTTATTTAACAATTTTCCAGATTTGGTTTTTAATCATTTTTTTCTCGTGGAATGTGGTAATGAAAAAAATAACTATTCATAAATACTTATAATTGCTTATAATTTAAAAATGTATCTTCGTAAATGTAAACTACAGAGACGTAGTGATTGGATACCTAGCAAAACTTAAAATATAAGAGATTAATTAAAAAAAAAATATTAATTGAATTGTATAAGGATAAAACCTCGTTTATAGCACCATAAAAACAACGAATACATAATGAAGAGAAAAACCCATTATAAGTGGATTGACATTTCCAAAGTTTAGAGTGTGATATCGTGCAGATCAAAAACAAAATGTCTCTACTTGTCATCCACAAACGTCCTTTTGTATTTTTTAAGTACTTAGTTCCCAAAGTGGTCCAGTTAAATATATTAAATGTGCCGAATAATTTTTTAATGTCCACACCGACTGCTCTAATGATTAATTATCAGGTGGGCTGCAACACGCAGCCTGCATGTTAATCTAGTACATCCATGATATGTATGGTGCATTTATCAAAATAGTCCCGAGACTCCTTTGAGCACTTTTCGCTATTCCATTACCGTTTATTCCTGTACATAATCCGCGGATTATATTTAGTCTGGCCATAAGTACTGTTACAATTAGAAAAACAAGAATATTACATTTGAATTTGGAACATGTCGTTCTTATATGAATATTCATTGTTTTCTCATTTTCGCGCCAAAATGTGATGAATATTCTTGTGATATTAAAATGAAGTGGGGTGATACAGAAAACCGAATTACTGTGATAGCATTAGACAAAGTATGGAGCCAAATGCAATTTTCGAAACTCTTCATTCGCTTGGTATTAATCGAATTTTTGTGTACCGAACTATTGATGGGTACAATGAAACGTCCGTTTGTGAGAGCAGAAAAAGATCTGACCGTCCACATAGTATTCGTGCTAAAGAGGCGATCAAAGCAATTAAGGTAATTTATTTCTTGTATTTTTAATCATATTGTGTATCTTATATTTTATGGCACTACGTTATTGGATTATTCGCCGTAAAAATTATTCGCTGTAAAAATTGTTGCGGATTATACGGCGTTGCGGATTATGTGACTTTTTTCTCGAAAGAAGAAAGGTTTTGCGGATAATACGCCGCTGCGGAATTATATACAGAAAAATACGATACTTTCTAATTTTATCATTCACACTCAATTCAAAAATTCACCTTGTAAATAAGGCTGCTGAGAAATTAACAGTTATAAATTTATATAATTTGAAATCAAATGTTCCTTTGATGATTAGATTATAACTTACAAGACCACATCGGTTCAGTATCATCATCATTACAAAGAACACTCCCGGCCCGAAGACGTCTGCTAGGCTCTGCTGACCCAGAGGTTGTGCGTACCGCGACCGTTGTCACCACAAATAACCATTTCATTATTACATTGTCTTTCTGTATAAACACGTGGATGCTAATATCAGTCAGACTCCATTATCCATAGATTTGTGCTTATGACACACGATCCACAACCTTACCTTGGAGATCTTATGTAACACATTCTGGGCAAACAGCGATAGTGTGTGGTGATTTCACAATTCACCAATCAAGATGGTAAATGTTGGTTGTTCGAGTGTACTTACGTTGCTCGATGACATTAGATATAGTATTCTTCACTCGGTCCCTGCACTCCTGCAGTTCTTCCTCGGCCTGCATTTTCTCGCTAAACAATCTACGAATGTGTGAATTTGTCGCTTGTATCATGGAATAAAATTGATTCGCGTTCTTCTTCGAGCACTCCCCGCGCTCCAACCACGTCAGCAATGTCTGTAATATGAAATAAACAGAATTACTACGAATTGAGCCGTCCTTTACCGAACCCCACTAAAGAATTGATTAGCTCCACGCGGCGCTGTGCTCATCTCGTAAAGTCAACTAACCAACCAAAACCTGTGAGTACGTTCGTACTCCTCGAACAACCACGAATAGATCAACATCGCCACACGGTTCATAAAATTATAAAGAACGAGTTGGAACTTTAAATAAAAAAAATGTAAACATTTTGAATAAGTATTGGAATTGAATTATATAAATAATGTAACAAAATTCAGCAAATGTTTTCATATAAAAAATTAAAAGCTAATCACGTAGCTAACAGTTAATCATGTCAATTCGTAGATGTCTATGGTATAGGTGGCAGTAGCCACTTACCACTAGGTGGTCAATATAGTCATTTACTATATTCATGATATTAAATAGTATGTATGTATAAATAGTATTAATCATCATTAACTCCTAACAGTTCTGAACTGAACATCCAACCTCTTCAACTTCACGAAAGCGAGGAACTATTTTCAGCGTGCAGTGTCTTGCCACTGAGGGTAAACCTATTATGGCTAAATAATATATTCACCTGATAAAACTTTTGCAATAGGGAATTCGTAGAAATTTCTACGATGCGCGGTGATAAAAATAAAAAGAGAGACGAATCAATTTATACAGTGAGTATCAGAGATTGTCGAGTTGTGTCGTTAATAATTCGGTAAACTCGCGGCTGCCCTAAAAGGCGCTGGACTGGTTGTCGTGGGCCAGGATTCGAAAACCAACGAGCTCACTAATGAGGATGTTGCGAATTGATTTCATTGAGTAGGAAAAAGAACTCTGTCAGTAGAACGCGAGATCAAAAAAACCAGGAAGGAAATTTCGTTAAACTAAATCGTCTTCTCATTATTTTCATACATAAATCCATTAACGAACAATTAATGTTTACATAAAAAGATAGCGGCTAATTGAAGCGATTACAACTCCCATGAATTTTATTGAGATGTTAATAGTTTTGGAAAAGGCACTAACTTGAAACTCTGGTAAATACCTGTATTAGTAAGTACAGGACGAAATTGTAATTTATTTTAATAAAGAGTATTTATTATTATTTATCTATACTATAAAATTGTTAAATGTCAAATTTTCAAAAATCAAAGATATTTAAAAACAAACTACTCAGATCGATTAATTAAGGGCTTCTGAAACCAAATCCGTCGATGTTTGTTTGTTTGTTCGGGCTTCACGCAAAACCAGAGGGTAAGTAGATTTTGCTAAAACTATTAGTCTTAAATGTACTACTCCGACATAAATACTGCGGCATGTTTTATCAAAATCGGTCCAGTAGAATTGAAGATATAGCTTGATCCCTGTTTTAGTAGCCGCCGTTAAGGAACGAGAGGTCAAGTAA
>WUAW01023470.1:4641-19734 GCA_017165845.1 Thaumetopoea pityocampa
GTATATATCATTCCAAACAGCATTAGAAAACAAAATAACAATATGGTTATTTTATTACCACGTTTTATTAACTCTCTTTTTTATGTCTAAAATAGCCACTTTGCTCGTAGCAAATGGAAAGAAGTGGTCTCTGCCTACCCCAATACTTCGGTAGTATAATGGTCAGTATCCCCGCCTATCACGCGAGAGACCGGGTTTCGATTACCCGCCGGAGGGCCAGGGAAAAGGCGTGATGTCTATCCGGTACAAATTTCTCTACTGACTTTAAAGTATTTTTCNACATATATCATTCCAAACAGCATTAGAAAACAAAATAACAATATGGTTATTTTATTACCACGTTTTATTAACTCTCTTTTTTATGTCTAAAATAGCCACTTTGCTCGTAGCAAATGGAAAGAAGTGGTCTCTGCCTACCCCAATACTTCGGTAGTATAATGGTCAGTATCCCCGCCTATCACGCGAGAGACCGGGTTTCGATTACCTGCCGGAGGGCCAGGGAAAAGGCGTGATGTCTATCCGGTACAAATTTCTCTACTGACTTTAAAGTATTTTTCCGATGTACTGAGAAAATTTAAACATAGTTCAGAACTGGTTACACAATCAGTTTGAATTAGGAATCCGGATTAATCTTAGAATTTCGCAATCGTAAGATCAAAAAATGAGACAACAATCATTAAACTTAAACTTTTAATATACCACGTTCATAAAACGAACTAAAAAGTATAAAATAGATTTAAAATGAATGACGTGAGGCGCTATTATCGCCTCTGCTTACCATTGACCTAATATTTATATATGATCTAAGCTGCTTACCATTACCCATGTTCTGCATACAACCCACATTTTTAGTGTCAAATCGAAAGTATTTTGTAGTTCGTAGCGTTTTAAAAATGTGGTATAGTAAAAACATATTTTTAATTAAATTATTACAATAATAATTAGTGGGGCAGACGTCATAGGCTACGCATACATAGTCTCGAATATTTGTGAACATTTCCGATTTTTGTTCTGATACTGTGATGAGAGTGAACTATTTAGGCAGAAGGCATGCATGTTTGAATAGGTTTCGAAGCCATCTTTCTACCGTCTTCTTTTTTCTAATGTTATTTGGAACGAAGTATGTGTTACATTAGCTTCTAGAAAGGAGAATAAGGCAAATAGTATTATGGTTTTCGTAGTAAACGGCCGTTTAATATTGTTTGTATATCTTCACGTTGACCTTAGTTTAGATAAGGAACGAGCTCCACAACACAATGACTCGAAACAAACAGAGTTACCTTAGTCACCAATTATTTTGGGGCCATTAATACCCAACAACAAGGTCGGACACAACAAATCAATATAAATTACAATAAAATGTTGAACGATAAATATAAGTAGGTATACGCATCAACAATAAAGTTTGTAATAATTACAGTATTTTTGGCATCATTTATAAAACTTTAACAAATTTATATTTAATTAAAAACATCGATGGATTGTATCCAGCGTTACCCTTCATTAGGTCGAGTATAAAAATTAGAAGCACCTATCGATTACTTGTACGTAAGTATAAATTACATACACATACAAATAATAATACACACTAATAGTATACTAGGAGGGTTAATAAACTATAAAACAAGTCAAATATTTAGATATATAATATAATAATGACAAAATGGAAAGTGCATTGTACTGTTTAGCTGTTTGTCTCCATGACTAAATCAGTAAACATTTAGTTATAAAATTTAGCAGATAGTCGATACTTGCAAGTAGTTCCAATTATTTAGTAATATATAACAAATTTAAAATAGGTTAGTATTTGTAACAAATTTAAAATACTTATTTACAATTGACTTAATTCCGATGATAATGGATAAAAATAATCTTTGTTACATAATAATATCAATATATATATTCACTGAAGTGCATTAAAATATTCATAAAATATTATTATGCTAATAAAATATTCATAGAAGTGCATTCGAATTAACATTCCAATTTGCTAAAATTCGACAAAGAACTAGACACGTACTAGAGGGATGCTCTACAGGCGTCGCGGTGCCAGCAACAAATCAATAACTAAATTATAATGATCTGGTTCGTAAAAACACTCGTGCATGTCACACAACACTCCAGCGCGTGCGGCGCACATGCCTACCCGTTAGAGAATGACATACCCATGCATAGCGTGCATTCATAAATTATGTCTTTAATATGTTATAATTCATTGAACATTAGATACCTACAATTGAGTTTATAATAAGAAAATAACAATAAAGGCTTATAGGTGTCCATAGTAATGTTGAGTTTCTGCGAACATATTAATAAATTGTCGAATCATAGTTTTTTATGAATTTTGATTAAATAATAAAATCAACCTGCTACTAGATGATTACGTAATTTTCAAGAATCGTCCCCTATCACAATTACTGAACAATAGCAATATTGAAGTATTTTCAGAACAGCTTTTATTTTATAGGTAAACTTTTTAACACACAAAATATTGCCTATTACTATTATATTAATTTAAAGGGATTAAATGGAAAGTTTAGATTATTTCAAATAATTTTACACGTTGAAAGACTGAAGCGCTCAAGGCTGTCAAGTGACTTTCTCAGTCACATTGATGTAGTTCAATCAATATATTAAAATAATTTTATAGCAACTACAAAAGTGTTGATACTCAAGGAAATCGTCTGCCTTCAACGAGATCCAGAGCATTTCCGTCATGTAGCCCTCAAAAAAGTGGATACCTTGAAAAGCTCGCCACCATGGGCACCACACTCGAAATTAAACACTTATACAAAGCTACGCACGCCGCTATTCGGTTGCGTCATCAAAATATGTGATTGTGCAACGTCGTCAGAGAAAAATAAGCCGTGGAGTGTTCGCGACCCTTAGCACCGAGGAGTACAACAGGGGCATAGGAGGTTGAAAACAAACAATCATTTGAGTGTAAGCAGTGTTTGCAATTGGCACGGGTAACGTTTTTATGTAAATGTCGCGAGCCGTGCGGCGCGGTACCAAGGTCAATATTAGACGAGCACACCCCGCCGTGATTGTACGCGGTACAATCTAATAACTTGACCCGCTCGCCTCTATTAGCCTGAACACTGAACACTGTACGCCACGCTATTTTGAAATTAACTTTCCCGTACAAAACTCAACATTTATTTTCTACGTTCGTATGTCCTACGTTAAGAAATAATAATTAAAATCTTTGGTTAAATTCAATTTAACTTGTCTTAACATAATTGTAATAGTACATAACATTAATTACGTTCAAGTATATATTTTTGTATTACTCTATTCGTTTTAGGAAATGATAGAAACCTGCAACAATAATTAACAGATAATATTTGATCGAAACATTAACATGTATCGATCTACTAAGGATTATTTTTTTAATATTTATTAATATGCTTAATTATTAATGATTTATAACAATTTTATAAAATTTGCTGAAACAACATATTGCATTTTAATAGTTCTCATTCTGGTAACTCTTTTATCATTTTGAAAACAAAATGTTATTTGTAAATATATGTGTACTCAGGTATTTCCTCTTCATTTTAAAAATGAACTGTGATTGCATAAATTATAAAGTTTACGTATTAATTTAAATTGATAAAATATAACTCTACGCGTCCTCAAACACAAGCCTATGAGATTTAGTCTATTATTTATGTAGTTTAGAGTAGAGCCAGTTAATATCATATGTACAATACAAATTTTTGTTTCAAAAACACTACTAGCGTTAAACAGAGCCATGCACATGAAACATGTCGCGATGAATGCACTACTATTTATTAAGTTACTACACTTATAAATGTACAAGCAATAGTTAGAATCATCTTATGTACTATAATACTGCACGCATGCACTTTACGAAGTCTATGTAAACATAGATAACACGTGAGATTGATCGTCTTATCACATTAGGCTTATATCTATGGCACTCGCACAGAGCTAGGTGTACAATTACAAATCAGGCTTACGCCACGTTTGCATTTCGATTCACATAAAATAAAAACGAGGCAATATTTTAAAATGAGGATGCAATCACTGATCTAAAAAACAAAACGAAAACAAAAACATCACTTAGTAATGGTGGATCAGCTTTGGTTAATAATGTAGAATTATAGCGTGAGACACCAGTTCCCAGCAAAATACGGTCATGTTGGTGACAATGTAACACGGATGAAGGCCCCGGCGATTAGTTGATTATAATTATGATATTCAGAAGTTACAGGAATAATATTTGAGCTGACTTCGATTCTGAAATAATTCTGATTAACTAAATTTTGAACAGCAATGAACATGACAGCAACTGCATTATTGGTCGAAAAAATGTCAGTGCCGACGTATTTTTACATATATACCACAGTCACACATTTTACGATATAAGCTTTTAAGAGAAAATAGTTATTTGTGTAACAAGATAACGGCGTTCGTCTTTGTTGCGACTACTAAGTCCCGTGCAGGTGAAGGATTCTTTAATTAAACCACGTACGTAGCGAGTGATTCTAAGTTAGAATTCTGATCGTGGTGAAGATTCAAAGGCACCAAAAGCAAATTACTTTGCTCTCGTGTTACATATATAATTTTTTACCATACTATCAAGACTATACAATACGTAAGAAATAATTTTAAAATGAATTAATTCTCTAAATCGCCAGTTAATGATTTTTTTCTTATAAATATAAACAATCTATAAAAATACTGCTTAAAAAATAAACTGTTAGAGCAGCGGTCCTCAAACTTTTTTGTCTTGTAGACCACTTGTAATGTTTTTCAATTTTGGATAGACCCCCAAAGCGTAGTTAATATAACATTGTTGTAAATTTATTAATTTCAAATGTGTTTTGACAGTTGGCGTGGAAACCTTGCAGGTCATCGTCGACCCCTGGGGGTCGGTATCAATGTGTTAGAGTATACGAGCGAACGTGTCGTAAGCCAATAAAATTAGGAATACCGATTCGCAGCGTTCTAAATTCAAAACGATTTTTTTTTTGACTGAGTAACCAAAATCAATCTTTGCTCACGGGTTTTTAGTAACAAAGGCTCGCTTTTTGAACTAGTGAGGTAAAAATAGACAAATCTTCAATATTCAGTCGATCGGAAATATTTCAGAATAGTAGCCACTGATTATGACATCAAACTGCAGTCAATCATCAAGAGCCGTGTCGCTGCCATGCCATAGTCCTGTAATAACAACAATTCCTAAGTGGGGACACTATTAGGGAGAAGAAGCCATTATCTATTTGTGTCAGTCGAAATGGTGTGACTTGGTGAGTTGTTTGACGAAGGTACCGCAACACCAGGTTGAGGAGCGCGCGGAGCGGGACGTGGTGGAAGGTGAGGGCACGGCCATGGGAGTCCTGAGCGGTGCTGTCAGGCTTGGATGTGACCCGCTACGCCGTTCCCGACCACACAACAATTTCTGTCTCCGTTCTTCCGAGTATTCCCAGAGATTAGGATTAGAGCGGTTCAGATCGAATTTCCGGTCCGTCAGCAACCGCCTGGAGGTCGGGCCGCGGTACAGGTACGCGTCGGCCGCCGAGGAGCTTTTGTTACGTTTCACCGTGATCGGCTTGCTACAGCCGGAGCGGTCGGGCGTAGTGCTACGGTGCACGATCGGTATTTTAGTGTAGTTATAGTGAGAGATGTTAGTAGCGGGTGCGTGATATTGTACTTTACCGAGAGACAAGTGGCCGCAGTCCACTGCAGGTGCGATATAAAGGCAGCCGCATGTAACAAAATAGAAATATTCAGAGCACTGTGCCAGAGATAGCCGTCTAGTTGTGTCTGTCCACGTGCACCCGATCAGCGGGGTACACACACAAGCCTTGATTGTAGTTAAATGAAAATCCGGCGAGTTGTTAGTGACAAGGTACATTTTTGATAATGATTGTTATATTAACAAATGCGCAATAGCAGATACTGAGGCACCTAATTCCAAATTAAATATTTGTTAATTTAGATGTATCAATATAAATAAATAATCACTACTACGACTAGCTACTTTGTACTCGCACCAACTAAGGAGGTAATAAACAAACTTGTTCATAAAATACTACTATATAAAAATTTTTATATGACCTAATACAATAATACTAGCGACATCAGATCTACGAAGACTATTATAGTGAACAGAAGATTAATAAAGCATGCTGCACATGCATATAGATGTGTGCCTTTATAGATGTCGATATAAACATACGAGTATGATATTGAGTATTATAGACGAGTGCTGATACTGTCCTCGTTACACCAACACAGCGTACTTGAACAGATATAATTAAAAGCGCTACACTGACTAGCGATGAGTTTGCGAGTTATCACGTGTGAATGAATATAGATCGCTCATTCTAACAACCAACTGATAATACGGTTTCTTGATTTGGCATGTCTCCTCCGTGTTGACTCGAATATCTCCAGTGGTATATTGGGTACTGCATAATAAACGGCCATGTTAGTGGAAATCTGATTTAGTGTTACTGACAGTCATAACAACGTGGGGGAATACTTTAAGGTTCAGGTGCGCAGTCGACTCGCACATTGCACATTGTAATACGTTGTTTAGCAGTTTATGTATGCTCATTTAATCATGGTTTATCATTCACTTAATTGGCGCACTCTGTACTGCAGCCGGCATATTCGTGCGAAACAACTATGTCGGCAGGAGTGAGAACATTATAGACCCGCGATACATCACACGTAAGTACGTATATGTAATGGTAGATACATTAAATTCACAGTAATCATTTTGTCAATCATATTGTGTACATCTATAGTAATCATTTTGTATTAGCTTTAACAATTATAATTTGTATTAAAAACTTGTACAACGCTCCAAATGAATAATCGGAAAATTTAAATCGGCAAACAAATTATAAAGATTAGTAGGTACTAACGTTCCTCTACCTTGTAACGTTTTGACAGGGCTACTCATTGGACAAACGCCACAACACACAATCGTAATGTTGCTCAATGCGGGCTATCAATTAGCCCAATGTTAGTTTTGGAGTCTTTTCTAAACTTAAATTTCGAGTGATTACTAACTCATATATTTCTTTTGCATATAATATTAATAGAAATAGATTAAAAATTGATATGTTCTTTTATTTAATAAACATTTATTGTCTATACTCACCAGAACTTACAGCGTTTCGACACCGCGCCGATGTGCAATAGGCTTCAATAACTTTCAAAATAAGCGCGTCCTCTTCGTATGAATTCGACTTGCGTTGATGCGGCGCGTAAGGGTGGGTGGGGCCGATGTTCTCGTCGGAACCGATCGTAAATGACTGCGGTCTCAGGGGCGGCGCTGGCCGTAAACATGTTATACTCCATCCTAAAAATTTTATTGATTAATATATAAGAATAATTGGCTATACATACATCTATATTTTGGCCGCTTAAACGTTCGCTGCTACATTAATATGAGTTAAACTCGCCTTTGTACATCATTGTTTAAACGTCGCCTGTATCAAATTTGTATCAATTAAATTAGGATGATAATAAGCTTGTCGTTGCTTAGTCACCGGTGCTTGTCGTCGCTTAGTCACCGGTGCTTGCCGCGGGTCTCTTTTTGTATCGGAAAGGCGCGGGATAATTAGTTGACTGTAGAATAATAAATATCTGTAGAATAATAATTCCTTATTGTAGATAGAACAAATTACATAAATCGTGGACACACGCCATCCGCAACTCCGCGGTAAATAAATATCTTGGCCGCCATAATAGCTCTAGCTGAACACCGTATGCAAGTCGTGACCACATACTCACTACTGCGTACACTGAATGTCAAAGTGTCGTCCCTTGATCTCAATATAATATATAAACCCTTTCAGTAGACAGAAACAGTGATGTCAGATGTAAATATTTTCGGAGATGAAATGCAAACATCACATATACTTATTACTCCAATAATCAATACCGCTTTAATATGTTCGGAGATCGGGCGTCTTTAAACCTTTTACGATTAACGAGTCTTGTAGTAAAGATAATCGAGACGGTCAATTAAATATGCCCTCACATGTACGTAGACATGCGCGAGTCCGTGTGAAACCTTGAAAAACCTCACCCATTTTTACCCGTTTCAACGTAATGGTTATTATTAGCTATTATTAATCGGGATGTTTACGAATTTTTGCAACAGCTTTATTGTTTGCTACCTGTCAAAATTTAAGTAAGCTGAAAGCCAGAAACATAGCTAGATTTAATGTATATAGTAGATTTCGCGTTGCGCTTCTTTTTGCACATAACCTCTTGCTATAGATAGATCTAAGTTTGAAATAATTGAATGAGCGAAGAACAAACTTGTGAAAACGTTATAAATTGAGTGATGTGGTAGCTTTAATAGCAGAACGTAAGTAGAGATGGGCGGAGCATGTATAGCAAGGATGAGCACAGAGAGATGGGCGCGGTGACTGCTGGATAAGACCCCAAGGGCAACCATGAAAACATAGGTCGACGATGTCCGGTGATATTCAGGTCGGGATTCGGTGGCGAAGAACCAAGATTGTCAACATTGAAAGATGATAGAGGCCATCCAAAATGGATAGTTACAGGCCACAGATGATTATGTATGAGGTATATTTAAGTCATATCACAGCTTTAGAGGTTTTAGTTTCTTTAAGCGAATAAACAAAAAAAAACATATACATGTTTTATAATACTATCAATTATCTAATTTGCTTTTAAAACATGGTCTTCAAAAAATCTGTTATTAAAATGATTTCCTTTATTAAGATATATTTTTCCTATTAATTAAGATTGGTGATGCTGTGTGACGCTAGCACAATAATAGTCATTTGCAATTTATCTGACAATTACTGCGTCTGCGTGTCAAGTGCCTCGATTTTATGCAGAAAGCCGATGTGTAGCAGTTCCACGTGCTACGATGACGCTTTAATATTCTAGCGATGGGACACACGTAGTTTCGAAAATTCGTAGACATGCTAATAATAGTCGATCATAACATTAGTCATAGTTTATTCTGCTGGTTTGAGACATAAAGTCCAGATGTGTGAAGATTCAAATGCAGCGGCAGCGATCTATAAATAGAAATGACCACAGGAATTATAATTACCTTTATTGCTGTAGTTCAAACCCGTCGTGTCGATTAAATCAACAGATGAAAATTTCTTGCCGATCGGAATTTTGTTTGGCTTGGCGGGCGATTGGTCCAGGGAGTCGCATGAATTTTGTAACCATCGCGCGGACTGGTTCTTTTGTTTGCTTTTCTGAGTCTGTTGTGTATGCTGCGTGTAGCTTTGATGATTGTTGAATGAGTGTGATCTTTTGTGGTTCGTTAGGCCGCTAGACAAGTCTGAATTATTGCTGTCGCTCATGGCCATCTGTAATGGAGTAAATATTAGTTCAAGTCAAAGTTTCAGAGATCGGTATGTATACACACGAAATAAGCAGATGAGTTACTAACAACTCGAAAATGAAAATTCCAAAAGAATAATGTCACGCAAGTCGTACAAGTGTAAAAGCTATTATGGCAGCTTTTGTAAACAGGTTTCAAAACACTATTATTATGAAAGTTACTGTGTATATAGAATAACATTTTATAAAAAATAGCACTGATAAATTGCTGCAATTCATTATTCAACAACAGAACCAAGTTCGACTACCTAAAATATTTTTTCCTATAAAAAAACAAAACTTTAATAAATAACTATTACACTATCTTAATGATATTATAAATGTAAAAGTGACTTTTCAAATGTCTTATTCACTTCTTGCATAATGAAAAGCATAATGTTTTAAATATGAGGATTGACACCAGCGAAACAATACGTCATATGACAGCAATATGCAAGGTTTCGTCTAGTGTGTATTTTGAGATGAGATCAATTTATAAATTGCTTGAACATCTTGGATTTTGATGTCAAAGAATGACATCTAGTTTTTAGGCATAATATTTTGTAAATCAAAGACATTTAAAAAAAACTAATAAAAAACTACTACAAATAAAAAAACTCATATCGATTAATCACGGGCTTCTGAAACCGAATCCATCGATGTTTGTTTGTTTGTTCGAGCTTCACGTAAAAACCAGCAGGTAGATTTTGATCAGACTGTTACAGTCTTAAAGTTACTATTTCGATTTAAATACTGCAGTACGTTACGTCAAAATTCATCCAGTAGAATTGAAGATACAGCTTGAGCCCTGTTCTACTAGCCGCCGTTAAGGTACGAGAGCTCAAGTAAAAGTTGTTTTAGGCCTTTTATATAAATCTATGACCTTTCGGGATTTTTTATCTAATGGAAAACAGACAATCACGCGGGCGGAGCCACGGGTAAAAGCTAGTTAAAAATATGTTTCGATCATAAATTCTCAGTACACCCAGTCATATTGGGTTTCTTTTATATGTACATATCAAATTATAATCAACAGAAATATGGAATTAAAGCCTTACCATGCATTAGAAGTTTTCATCTTAATCGGTTAGTACAATTACATGGTATCAATTTGCGGCAGTTTTTTTCCAGTTAGTATAATGAATAAACACAGGCAAGGATGATCAAGTAAAGCACTGCAACACTGGGGTAACTATAATGATAGTATTAATCTAATGGTTATAAAACTTCAAGGCAATATTATCTTCAAACCAGTGACACAAATCAGTATCCTTTACAAAAGAATAATCCTTGCCTGAGTCGGTGACCACGGTTATCGGTAACTTTGCTTTCATCCACCAGTGCGCGTACAAGTCGGAACGGTACACCACGAATCCGCTCTGGCCTTCAGCAATACCCTTCTGCAACTTCGACAAGTCTTCACTGCGAGATCTCGTTTTCCGCACTTCCGTGTAAGTTGAATCTAATGGATGGTTTCCTTTAACGGGCACGTCACGATTACGTGGGATCTGTGCCCGGGACTGTCTCTCCGTGCATTCGGGTTTTTCACGATATATACGCATGTGATAATGCAAACTGGGTTTAGTTTTTTCCGTTATATTCAAAGTACTCCACTGACACGGCAGCGGTTGGCGAACATTTTTGGGGACCTCTAAATGAGTACTAGGTTTCCTATACATCCTTGGTGGGGGATCTGGTTTCAATCTGATTTCTGGCACATATCGCTCGATGTTTCTTCGTATTGAGGTGCGTTTAATTTGCGACGTTGACAGCGGTGGGATCGCAGTAAAAGTAGATGTCACGTTCGTGTTTGATTCCATTACATTAAGACCATTTTCTGACGTGACGCTTGTCACACAAGATGTCCTAGCTGTAGAACCGAAGGGTGATGTGCATCGACACTGATCCTCGAATGTGGCCGCTTCTATTTCAGACAACGTAATTTTCTTCCTGCGATCTACATTATAATTTCCTTGAGATAAATTAGTTAATGAAGCTTTCAAATTTTCCAAGCTCTTATCATGACTGTCAGACTCATTACCAGTATTTCCAGAGTTTCCATAATCATGCATGTTTAACTCCGGTGATGCCAAGTTACAACTTCCCACAACGCCAGAATCCGATGATCTGGGACTGGGGCATAATGATCTATTACAACACTCGCATTTTCTCTGATTGTTATGATTTTCGGACTGCGAACTCATTCTTTGAATTAATATGTCATCATTTTTTTGGAAACTTTCAGTCTCCATCATAGATCTAGACACAGAACGCCGGATCCGTTTGTCAGAATTCAATGAATGTTTACGAAAAGGCACGTTGGTAAGAACATTGACGTTAATAATTTTCATATCGTCGTCCTCGTTTCTAAACATCGGCGGTGGATCGATTATAATGGATTCATAAGGATTGTAACTATTTTTTGGCGATGGTGGATCTAAGCTATGTAACAGATCAGCTACCAAACTTACATCCTTATCGATTTCTTCTTGATTGTAACTCTCTTCTGTCGACTTCCAAAGTTTAGGTGGTGTTTCATTTTTAGCACTTAAATTTGGGAAACTTCGCCTTGTAGGAACAAAATCATCATTTCCAAGAATACCAATTTGAGTGTTTTGATCCATATTGACCAGGTCTTCACAAGCCATATAAGTTCTTACTTCGAAACTAGAATTTTCGGTACTTTCGGAATGTGGGAGAAATGGATTCTTAAAATGATCTCTTGAAGTCGACTGGTATCTATGAACATTATCAATGGTTCTTATAGTGTTATGGCGTTTACCAGGATCTGGTAAGTTGTCAAACAAATCACGAGTACAGTCAACTTTTATTACTGGTTGACTTTTGCCCAAATGCATATCCGAAGAATCGTCAAAATAACGTACGTAACCAAAGTTGCTACCCCAACTACTACAAGACGAAATGGTTCTTGGGCTGTCCATAGCATTTTGTCTAAACATTTTAGAACAACCAGCAGCTTCTGCATCTGTGCAGTTAGAGCTCGTATAAGAATCAGTAGTGTCAGTTTCCCTATCGCTATCATCTGAATTTCTATCACTGTCAGTATATTCGGTTTCTGCACCAATAGTGCCATCATTCTCTACTTTAAGACGAATATGATTTTTGTGTCTCCTCATCACAGGTAATCCAGTCAGCTCAAAAGCTTTCGCCCATGTTTTTTCATGTAAAAGTTTTCTCAACATTTGTCTAGTAATCACTTTTTTTTTAACGAGTCTCGCAAAATACTTTGTCAAAGAATAATAAGGCGATGCAGAAGGGTAGCTGGGCGGTGGTAGCGTCACGTGATAAAGGCTCCGTCGGCTAGAGTTGATACTAGATAACGCTCCTTCAGAAGGAGAGCGGGTCAGCTACACAATCAAAATTAATAACTTTAGTTTTTATTGAAAGAAAGAAAGAAAAAAATATTCAAATTGCAATAAATAATTTTTCGAAAAAAAAATTAATTTTATACTGAAAAGTTATGAATACTATAATTATAGCATATTGAGAAGAGCTACCAGATAGCTCAGCATAAAACTATAATGCTGAAACCCAGCACATAATATTTTAAAATCAAAGAACAATTGCAGAAACAATAGAGTTATATACAATTTAATTATAGAATAAGATATACTTACATGAGGCAATGACTGCGGTTGTCCAGGCTCATGGACCGGGCTACTTGTGTTGGAGTGTTTCTGCAACAGGCTCACCCAATTATCAGCCTCAGCTTTTGTTTGACAAACAGCTACAATGGTGTCTATCATTGGTCCACTTATTTCAAATGCATTTTTTCTTGTTTCTGTATCATCTAATTTAGACACAGTGATGCCAGTCAATGGAAGACAACCCTAAACAAAAATATTATTAATAGTATAAAAGTATGACAATATTATATTCACTTAATGTGAACAAAGATTAATTATTTTCTCAAAAACTACTAATTTACATTTGGTAACAATAATTGAACAACTTATTTATTAAGAGTAGTTACGACACTTATAAAAGATTTTTAAAAAATTTGTGTGACCCGGGTATAATAATAGTAACACTCCGTCTCTTTCAATAATACGGGGAGAACTCACTGAGAGATGTCCCAGAGCAGGGTATACTGCGAGATATATTGAGAGATGTACCACAATAAATAAAACAACAAAAAAAAACCATTTTTTATATTAGAGGGGGCAAACGGACAAGCGGGTCACCTGATAGTAAGTGATCACCAGGGCCGTCTTAAGCATATTTGGAGCCGGGGTGCGAAAGTCAGCCTGCGCGTTGCTAAGATGACAGTGCTATCTTTTGAAGCTTGGATGAAGCGAGGGAGTGGGCGTGTCTATAGAAATTATCCTATAAAATTACTGGGATAATCACTGGGAATGCCTAGTGATTATCTGAATAAGACTGAACAGAAGGTGGCAACGATTAGTCACTAGTGTTTTAGGAACCGAGATTCCGGCCAAGATGCGCCAGAAGAGTGCCCTACGTAGGTAATCAAACAGCGAATTGTATTCGACCACATCAAACCGAACCTCTCCCTGCCAGCAGTAGTGTCAACTATGTTAACAGAGGATACGGCGTTGGTGGTAGTAACATCCTTCTGTAAGGACCTCATGTTCCGGTGGGACTGGGAAAGGGCCAATTCCAAACAGCCCGGGCACAGGAAACGTGGTGTCAATATAGACCACCTTGGCCCCGCAGACCAAAAGTCTGATGGCTTAATACGGGCTACTAAACTGCCCGCTTATTGCGGTCCCTTTCTGCTCGGCTTTCAATATCGCGGATGCATCGGAGCGAATTAGAGCAAGAGGTCCTGAGCATCCATATAAGCAATCCCTGAAGAGGACGGCTACATGCGTGGCTCATGCCGATATAAGGACCTCAAGGTGCTGAGGTTCTAGAGGAAAGCAAGTGTTAAATTCCTCCGAGAAATGCTTAAAATAGTGAGGCATTAGTAGTAATCATCCATAGAATACCCCGAACCCCCTCTAATTTGTAACATGTAAGCCATCTCAACATTTGTAGAATTTTCTCTGCGTCAGAAAATATTGCGCCGTTTACTTTATTCTTTACCCGTTTACATTAGTCTAAAACGCGGCCAACGAATTCCGCGCGGACTCTGTATTACCTACATAATAATAATATTATAACAACTATTTCGGTAATTATTTGTTAGAAATATAGACACAAATGGATGTTTGTCTTACCTCATAAACAAACGCAGATACTCTCTTGCTCACCGATAACAACAGTAATGCTGAAGGGAAAAGAACAAGATAGCGGTCTTGGTGCGAGGGACCTACAGCGACGCTGCCCATGTGCAGGACGTCTCCCAAGGAGGACAGTTCGCCGCCGGGCCAGCCACGGACCTCGCCCGTCACTACTTGAAGCTCCAATTCTTTTTGACGTCGCAATGCCGCACAGCCACTCTGAAGTAGCAACACCGAATTAGAATAAAGCATGACGAATGAATCTCTATTCCCGCCGAGGCAGTAGCAGTAGATTCATACTGATAAATAAGCTTGAAGACGTCGTTGCGTTTGCAGTAATGTTTGTACACAGTGACTAGAACCGGAATAAACCAGTTTGCAGTAGCTACCACGTGCCTCGCACTCTCGCATTAGTCGCTTATGAGTAATATATATATATATATATATATATATATGTATATGTATATATATATATACTCATATATACATATACATATACATATATACATATACATATACA